>JAOWBR010183248.1:5930-19503 GCA_028571145.1 Dionaea muscipula | reverse complement strand
ACCAGACTTACATTCAAAGAGCCTTTCCAGATTTTTCGTCTTGAGAACAAGATACGTTTCAAAGGGGAGTAGCTATAACACAATATCTATTGGGGCGAGCAATAATGGTTGCCCTCGAGGATCATTCTCTCTATTATAATTATTAGAAGCGACGCAGGCCTTAGGGCATCTGAACAAGCTTCGCTACCTATATATCAGAGTAGTTGTATTAGCAGGGCAACTAGTCATTTCTTGACCAGGGCGACCATAAAGGGGTCGAGCATAGGGAGAAGGAAGTAGGGATGCCTAGAACATCTATACTCTTTATCAGAACATCTTAAAGCAATCCCAACACTAGGACGATCGATGCCATCACTCCTACCCGAAGAACTATTAGGTCCCTATGGTCGTGTTTGTTGTGAGGATAAGGAGTGTGGGATAGGACTAATAATCCATGAGATAACTTATCTTGTGTTTGGTTGAGCTTTTTTTTGTCGGATGATTAATCTCCGGATTGTTTATGATGGAAAAATGTGGGATAAATAATGACAACCTCCTCATATCATTATTTAACCCACCCATGTTGGATAAGGTGGTGGTGGTGGCTGCAGTGACAGGTGGTGGCCGACGGTGTTGACCGCCATTGATCGACCGTTGACCGGTAGTCGGTAGTCAGATTTCGGCCAATTTCCGACAACCAGTCGCCGGTCAATTCCGATCAACGTGATCAAAAAAATTCCGGCCAAATTCCCGTCAACGCGGTCAAAAAAATTCCGGCCAAAAAAATCCGACCAAATTCCGCTCAACGCAGTCAAAATAATTCCAACCAAATTCCGGTAAAAAAATTCCGACCAAAAAAAAGTCCGACCAAACTCCGGTCAATGCGGTCAAAATAATTCCGACCAAATTCTGGTCAAAATAATTCCGGCCGGTTTCCGATGATCGACCGACGGTCAATGTCGGTCAACTTGGATTTCGGCCAAATTCTGGCCAGTTTTCGACGAGCGACCGCTGGTCAATGCGGTAAAAAAAATTATTCGGCGCTTTTATCTACAAAACAAACAAGTTCTCCAAAACAACGCATGGAATAACTAATCCAATCCATCATTACTTAACCCTCTTCTTATCCTCCATCATTCATTATCCTCCATTTTCCAATCTGCAAAACAAACACAGCCTATAAGTAGTATGATTACTACTAGGCAAAAATATAACGCTCGCCCTACTTGTGGATAACGCTCACCTTATCACATGGATCATTCCTATGCAACATTTAGAAGAGTATGAAGTTCCAAGACGGGAGTTGTCATTCCTTTAGCCGATGAAAAGAGTGTTGATGAATGATAATTATTGTGTTGTCAATTTATCTCTAGAGTAAAACAATAACAATACGACCACTTTTCACTTGGTGGAATCGACATCGGCTGCACGTATCAGTAGGATACTGCACACAAGATCTGACAATTTTAATGCGCTACTTGTCGACTATCTAACGCACACTGCCCTAATCTAATAAGAAAATTATGTTTGAGAAAACAAAGAAACAAAAAATTTAAAGCAATAATAATAATAATAAATAATATCATAATATATATAACAAATATATATCCAAATTATAGTCCCAAAAAAAATGTTTGGCACAATAAGCAGACAAGGCAAAAATGAGATGGACCGATCCACCAAGCCCAGGGTGAAAACTAAGAGTTCCCAAGGAGCCACCTTAAGCATAAGATTTCACCAAGGTTCGACGATTGTTGCAACTAAAAATAGGTAACATCCCACAAGATTTCACAGTGTCACATATTATCAATGACCTAAATCCACATGACACGAGAAATCTAAGAACTTTATCTACATGCATCTAACCCTGGTAATGTGAAAATTCAACCATGGTTTTCTTGATACTTCTAGAGGAGCATTTTCTAAATAAATATATGTGTGGGTAGTGTTCGTGTCTAATTCCGAGGAGCAGACAATCTTTAGAAACAAGGCCCTGACCACCAAGAAACCCAAAGCAAGAAAGCACAAGAAGTATCGTATGAATCTTAGAGACACCAAGATGGTGTCATCCAAGAAATCTACGATGCTTACGTCAATAACAGAAAGAAAGAGTAAAAAAAGAAGCAAAAAAAAAAACCAAAAATATTGAAAAGACGTTACTGAATACCGAGATTCTTGGTCGGTCGATCGAAGATATAAAAGATAGGGGATAGTTATCCGTAGAGAACGGATCCGCGGGGATCATGGGAGCAAATGTCGACCGAATCATAGAACGTCGGATGGACAGTATAGGTTGCAAGAGTACTGCTGAGGGGCGGAACCTTGAAGTCGTAGAGACGTGGAGCATGGCTCTAAAATGACGAGAAGAGAGTGAGATGAGTAGTAGCTCGTCAATCAGATCTTGAATTTCTTGGAGAGAGTAAGTAGAGATAACTGAGCATATCATATGAGTGAGATGATCTCTCTCCTCTTTGTGCATAGGATGAGGTTATCTATAAGGGCTAGAAAGATAGAGTTCCTTAGAGCGCTGAGCTAGATAAGATATAAGGGTTGTTATGGATTAACTGATTACACGTAGAGTTGATTTGTTTGTTATTTGATCTTTATTTGTTTATGCTGAGATGGCGTTGACCGGTTAACTATGCCATTAGGCTTGAGCCTATTTGGGTTGTTTAAGTGTATTGGGCTAGGTTTATTTTCTACTAATACTATTAGTCCCCCATTCTCTGGTTTAAGGAATATCCTAAGGCAGAGAGTAGTTCAAATCGATGTGTTCTGAGCTTATTGATTTGTTTGGAGTCCCCTGGTTTGGTCTCGGAGTCCCCTAATGTAATTCTAGATTTTTGCTGACCGGATTGGTAGGATTTGACCGATAGGATTGATGATAGGCCCTTGAGTCCAATTCTCTCGAGCACAAGATAGGCTCTAGGTGTTAATGCTGCAATTAGGCCCCATGTCTAGCTAGAAGTCAATCTACGTAAGTTGATATCGATAAGCGAGGTAGGCCCTCGGCTTTGGGACTGATGAGGTAGGCCCTCAGGTCCTATTCTAGCGTACGATATGGTGAGCAAGGTAAGCCCTTAGCTCGCAAAAGATGTGAGGAAGG
Organism: Dionaea muscipula; assembly: GCA_028571145.1. Lineage (NCBI taxonomy): Eukaryota > Viridiplantae > Streptophyta > Magnoliopsida > Caryophyllales > Droseraceae > Dionaea > Dionaea muscipula. Next base: position 16,418 of record JAOWBR010183248.1, on the reverse strand, counting down.
CCCTCGGCATGTGGAGTAGGTGAGGTAGGCCCTCATGCCCCGAAATAATGTCAATCGATCCAAGTCGAGCGATGTAAATTTAGCGAGGTAGGCCCTCGGCTAAGTGTCTTGTGAGGTAGGCCCCCATAGTCAGTCAAGAAAATACGAGGTAGGGCCTCAGCTTAGCGAATCATGAGGTAGACCCCCATGTTCGGATGTCGATCGACGTGAAGGGTTAGCGAATCACGAGGTAGACCCCCAGTGTATCTCTAGAGAAAACACTTAGCTAATTTTTCCTCCCTGCTCTAGTTCCCTCTTCTCTAGTTAGCTAGCTGCAATTCGATTTCCTTAGTGTAATTCTAGCTGCACTTTCGTTTCTAGTTTAGCTTATTCTGCTGCATTTGATTCTAGAAGTAATTCTTCAATTCCAATAGGTGTTAGTTCAATAGTCGTAGCTGTTCCTTAGCTGATTCGGTGGTTAGTTTCTCTCTGGATTCCTTCATATCTGTTCAATTGCAGTATCCAGATCCGGAAGCCTTGATTCGTTACAGTAATCTTAATAGAACACTCATTATGTTACATCATGAATCCTGCTATAGTGGATTAGAAGAATAAGTTTTCGTAAGTTTATGCCTCCGATAAAGTTCAACTTTGGTTAGTAAAAATGTGGAAGGTAGGATATACTTTATCACCCACTCTTTTAAAACTTATCTTGTGTGAATTTGGAAGAAGTAAAAGTGAGACTTTAGATTTATTCTTTCCTTCTCTGTCATTTCCTTTTCCTCCATTTCATACCAATGGTGGCGGATAAAGTTTTCCCAAACGTCAACCATGGGTAAGATAAGTCACTTTCTCTTCCTCTATCCACTATATTCTTTCCAAATAATCGATCTCCTTTCTAGAGCCGCCTCAAGGGTGTTGTGCGATATGAGAGTGCCTTTAAAGTTAAATGGTAAATTCTATCGGACCGCGATTTATCCCGCTTTGTTGTACGGAACGAAAAGCTGACCAATAAAAAAAAAGCCACACATAGAGAGTGGTAGTGGCCGAGATGCATATGTTGAGGTGGATACATGGTGATACTCAAAGGGAGCAAATAAGGAATGAAAAGATCTGTAGACAAATTGGGATGGCACAGGTGGTTGATAAGATAAGGAGGTGGCACCAGTGGTTAATAAGATGAGGAAGACACATTTACGTTGGGTGGGTCACCTGTGGAGAAGGCCGCTAGATGCGCCCATTAGGGTGATTTAATCTACTATGTTGGAAGGCAGGAAAAACATGGAACGACTGAAGAAGACTTTAGGGGAGGTGATTCGTACTGACCTGAACATATTGCACCTTACGATAATGGATGTGTTGCATCAGACAAAGTGGAAGAGACAAATTAGTGTGGTGCATAAATCTTTCCATGCCACCTTAGCTCCGCCTTTACTCAATTCACTTCCTTTCCAAATAAATGACCTCAAGGTCTGTTCCACCATTGCTCTTGGGAAGGATGAAGTGTGGTGTGATGTTGCACCAATGGATGCTTTTCACATATTGCTAGGCTGACTACTCCGATGAATCCACCGACTCCATCTAGTTGAACGTGATAAAACGGATGATGATGATGTGTTGTTTGTCGATGTTTATATAGGTGGATTTTCTTGTTGTACCTTATACATTACTATGCATTATTATCCATTATCATGTGTTTTTCTACATTACTATATACTATTATTATTAGTAGTAGTATATTTAGCTCAAACATAATATTTTGATTAGGTTAGGATAGTACGTATTAGGTAACCGACAGTCGATGCACAATATTTATCGGATGTTGTGTGCATGTGTCCTTTGGATACGTATGACCGCCCAGATTTATTGGAAAATGGTCGTGGAAATGATGATGATGATGATAAAATTTGTGCCTCTGATGTGAATAACCGACTAGGTTAGAGCAAACCCTAGCTCTTATACCAAGAAAACAAAAGAGTGTGTAAATTTTTATCATAATAGTTACAATCTAGGTATTGAGTTATATATAAAAGGGAGGAATAATCTATCCAAAAGAATCTATACAAAAATCTAATCTAACTATAATTTGTGCCTCTGATGTGAATAACAGGCTAGGTTATCCGTTATCCGAGACTGACTGTTAGCACCACAGAATAGACAAAAGAGTTATGATGATAATCGTCGACGCGACTTGGAGTTCCAGATCGGAGACAAGGTTTTCCAGAGAGTGTCTCCTTGGAAGGGAGTCATTCGGTTTGGTAAGAAGAGGAAGCTCAGTCCCCGGTACGTTGGACCATTCGATGTGCTAGATCGGGTTGGGGATGTGTCTTATCGGGTGGCGTTGCCTCCCAGCTTGACGGTTGTGCATAACGTCTTCCATGTCTCGATGTTGCGGAAATACGTGCACAACCCCAACCACGTGATTGACTTTGAACCTATGCATGTTCGGGATGACATGACATATGAGGAGCGACCGGTAGAGATTTCGGACTTCAAGAAGAAGATGCTTCGGAATAAGACAGTGCAGTCAGTCAAAGTTCTGTGATGCAACCATGTAGTCGAAGAGGCTACATGGAAGCATGAGAATGAGATGCGCGAGAAGTACACATACCAGGTATGTGTGTTTTGTTGTTTTGGGTTTTGTTGATTTTAGAGGCGAAATCCCCTTTAAGGGGTAAAGGATGTGACGAACCAACCCTTTTGATTCTTTGTTTTTAATTTCGAGGACAAAATTCCTTTAAAGAGGGAAAGATGTGACAAACCAAACCTTTTGGATTGGTTCTTTATTTTGAATATCGAGGACGAAATTCTTTTAAGGGGGAAAAGATGTGATAATCCACTTATAATTTAAACGGGTTATTTTACCATCGAGAATACCAGCTAGTCCGACCTGGTTTGAGGAGGCGATTTGATTTCTTACACTTGGAGGTTTCGGGTTCAAAACCCATTGAAGACTCTTTTATTCTTTTGTCGATTTTTATTTTTGAGTAGGAAGAGGGAAAAGACCACATTACCCTCTTCAATTAGAAGAGGAGTTTTTGAAAACCCCTTGATTTTCTCCATCCGTTACTTTCCTTCCTCTTCCACTCTCCCTCACTCACGGTTGTCTCTCTCTTTTCTCCTTTGGTGATCGGCGGCCAGCAATAAGGGGAGGGGATGATCGGCGTTTAGGTTTGAGTAGCGAGGGAACGATGATCGGGTCTTCATCCACGCAAGGGTAAGATCATGGTTTCTCCTTTTTTCCCCCCTCTTTCGTTGACTTGAATGAATGAAGGGTAATTCTAATGGAGTTGATTTCCTCTTCGATTTCTTGATGTCATTGGATTAGGGAGGAGGATTAGATCGTGCCCGGGTTAAGTCTCGAGTGTGTGCTTGCCTTCGATCTCAAATGTATGATTTTTAGTTGTTGGAATGCCCATGTTTTTGTGGATTGATGAGATTCTTGTTTAGGATGTTTTGGGCTATGTTAGAAGCATGTTTAGTTGTGTTTTGATGCACTTGTTTCTGGGTTTGAAGTTGGTGATTCGAGGATGTGTGGTTTGGCTTCGAGCTGTGCAGAAAATCACAAATGAGCAGAATTCCCGTGCGGAGGATGTCCTCGAGGACGTCCTCAACTTCTGGTTTTCGTGCAGGACAATGGAGGACGTCCCCTGAGCCCACGGTTTTTTTTTATTTCAATTTCATGATAGCGAGGGACGTTCCGAAGACGTACTCGGAACATCCCCAAGCCATTTTGAACGGAGGACATCCCTGAGGACGTCCTCGGCCTGTTGTTTTGCCCATTTTGATTTCCCAACCTCTTGCATTGACTCCTAAGCATCCTAGCATGATCAATGGACATTCTAGGAGGGATATTAGGCATGGACATCGACTTGTTTTTGGTTTTGGTCATGAATGTGAAATGATTCTTGGATTGTTGATTAGGAAGTGACGTGGTCCGTAGTGGAGGCATTGTCATTCATGATTAGCGTGTGTGTGGACTCTGCTTACTTCCAAGTGAAGGGTGTACACATTTCCTCTTTCTCTTTTCCTTCGTTTTACCTTTGACATTTTTCGCTCATGTGTTACTGTATTTATTATTATATATAAAGCTATTTTGCCCTACTCTAATCTTTGTGGTTAGTTTAGAGCAATGCGTGTTAGGTAACCGACAACCATCGCATTATATTTGTCGGATCTCACGTGCACGTGTACTTTTTAGACACGTGCGGCCGACCCCACCTAGAGTGGGAATAGGTCATGATGATGATGATGATACCTCCTTGATATATGTATACACAGTGCATGCTCTGTATTTGGTTGTTTGTCCACACTTGGGTTTTGGCTTGAGATGATTATTGTGCTCTGAGATTTTAGTATTGTGTTGTTGCCCACATGCTTGTTGTTGGCCTTGCTTTTGCCTCGAGACTTTGAGTGTGGATATGATTGTTATCTTAGTTGGTTGTATGTTAGAGTGGAGGTTAAGATATTGAGGATTATTGAGAAAGTCCAGGAAAAAGTCGTTTTGGGAGGGGCTCATACCCCAATGTGACGCAACGTCCTTAGGTGCTCCGATGATCACGGTTGGCCTGAACGGTGCCTACTTTGGTGAATCGTATTCTCGGACGCCATTCCGGTTTACGTGCCACGGTGTGGCGGGGACCCCATGTACGTGTTTGTGCTGGCACGTTGGCGGTACATGTATTTAAGATGTACCCACTTATTTATGTTTGGAGATTGTATATGGTAACACTAGACGTACACATTGGTTGAAGAATCTTGATATGAGTATTGTTTGGGACTTGTATGATCTACTTGTGATCATGAGACTTACTTGGGTTGCTTTGCGTTGTTTTGCTCATATCATTGATTCCTATACTGGATGTTGATGCTATAGACTTATATTTTCGTGACGGTTATGTTTATGTTTCCTTTGAGCTGTTTTTTATGTTGTACTCGAACTGTCACCCGTTTCTTGTTTCCTTATTCCATGAGTTGCGATTGTAACCGTGGTGGATGGTCACATCCTGTTTTACCCCGGTCACCTCCGTGGTATGAATTAAGGTGGTCAGGTTTGATACTTACGTTTGACTTGGATCACCACTACAATCTCATGGAACTCTCTAGCATTCTCTTGTTTCATAACATAAGACTTGATTCTATTTCTGACCCTGTGTACACCCCCAATTGAACGTTGTTGCAGGTAGTTGACTTGTTAGGAGGATACGGCGGGAAGACGGCGCGACCTCTTAGGATTTGTTTACCGTTTGTGGCTTTTAGTTACGTTATGAGTTTGTTTTTTAGATATATGAATTTATCTTACCTCATTTGATGATTTGGGGCACATGTGTCGTTTGGTTCTCTTGCATAGAGTCGGCCTTACAAGTTTTGATGACAGGTTTTGGACTTGTTTTGAGTGGTTCATTTTGATAGAGTGATTGTGTTTTCACCCATTGGTTTTTCTTCCGCATGCTAGAGTCTTGGTTTAGGTTTGTACGGTTCGTGGAAGGGGTCTACGGGTAGTACGTCGGTCCACCCGGAGTGAGGTGTGACAAATAATCTAGATGAAAGAATCTATACAAAAATCTAATCTAACCATAATATTCAATGTCAATCCCAAAGATAATCCAGCAACACATCAGGTCACACTTACACTTTCAAACCAAAGACAATTGCAATCTTAATGTTAGAATTTGCAACCACCTTTGGAAGTGCTATTTACCTTGGAACCCGCCATCATCAAAGCCCAATGTGATTCCTGCATCCTGCCAGAGGCATTCCGAGTTCCCCTGTACTCTTCCATGACAGCTCCCCTTTCTTTTTCCAAGTCATCCACTGAAACTCGAATCTACATAGATCATGCAATTACTAATAGAGTAAGGAGTCAAGCAAAGCCTATCGACAATACAAGACTAACCTCGGTACTGAATTCTGCCAAAACTGAAATAGCCTGTGATAATAGCTCAGGCTTATCTACAGGAACAAAGAGCTCATAAATAGTTTCATCGGGGGAAGTCACAGCATTCTGACATGCACCAAATTCAGCTCCAATGCTCTCTAGAAACTTGATTATATCATGATTTGTGTACTTTGTCGTGGCACTGAAAGCAAGATGCTCCACTATGTGAGCAACACCTCGTTCCTCTTCCTCTTCCAGAACTGAGCTGCCACAAACCCAAGAATCAGCACATAACACTTCAAAAACAAACACAACAGGACAGCAATACAGCAGACCTCCTACTGTTCAGACAATCATGAATAGTACCCATAGACACCAACAGACACTATTACACTTCCGCCAGATAATCAAGCTCTGCTTGGTTGGAAGGAAAATATTATCCATGATGACAGGTTCCTGGTTTTCCTTTGTTTGGTAAGACTAACGAGCAAGGGAAAATTATATCCAAGGAAAACAATTTCCTACAAATGTTCACTTTGTGTCAGCGTTATTCTATGACCACTAACGACAATAATAACCACTACCACAGCAAGTCATCCGGTCTACTGATAGTCGGTCACTGCCAGCGCCCCTGGTCCACCATCGCCAGCTTTCTTATGATAAGAAATTGTGTCTTGATTGTCCTACAAGGTGGAATTTTAGATTTCTAATGCTTCAATCACCCATTCCTTATAAGGATGTTTTCACACGTTTGATGCTCTTTGAGCGTGATGTCCCATATAAAAGTTGTCCAAAAGAAAGTGATTGGGAGTTGGCTAAAAAAATTTGTCAAAAGCTGCAAATCTTATATGATGTGACTGAATTGTTTAGTGGTACCAAGTATCCAACTGCAAACTTATTTTTCCCAAAGATTTGTGAGATAAAAATTGTTGTCACAATGGGTTAAGTGTGATGTGTGTGGTGATTATGATGTATGTGATAAAGATCGTGATGTAGTGTGTGATGAATATGTGATACATCATATGACGAATAAAATGCTTAAAAAATTTGGCAAGTACTAGAACAAAATTCATGGCATTTAAGGAGTTGTAGCAATGTTGGATCCAAGGTACAAAATGACCTTATTGGATTTCTATTTTGCTAAGATTTACAGCATTTGAGGACAAGCCAATTTACACCCTTATTTTTCCGTAAACATTGCAGCCAATTTGCTTGGACTTTCATCTCTTTTCGTAAATATTGTTTGAGAGGAGAAATTAATGAGAATGCTTAATTCATCTTCATTGACAAAAGGATTTAAATACTACAAGTATCGAATACCCAAAACACCTATAATAAACCAAGACTCAAAACACTCCTCAAGTTGAAGCATAGATATTAATCATGCCCAACTTGTTAAAAATAAACTCAACTCGATTCCCCGCTAAAGACTCAGAACTTCAACACATCAAAACTCAATCATCGAATAAGAATCAACAGGCGAGCATAGAAGAAGAATGAACCACAACGAAAACAAAGATTAGAACAATCTAATATCCGGAGTTGGAGCGGGTGGCGTGTGGGTGATGGCGTGTGGCGTGTGGTGCGTGGGCGGCGTGTGGTGCGCACAGGAGGGGAAGAGAAGCAATGCGTGGCATGGAGGCCGGAGAATCGGCCAGAGAGGGTGAGGCGACTGGACGTCGCTGTTCGTTTGGGCAGAAACTCAATAGGGAAGAGTAGATCTAACTTTGAAGATTCGGTGATGGTTGGGTGAGAAGGTCCAGGCGAGTTTACGCGGCTGCAGGAGAATCCACGCATCGGGTGATTATGGAGTAGGTGCGCCGGCATGAGAACATGCGTTCCCAGGAGTCGACGGAGATGGGTCGAGCTCCGGCAGCTTGCGTCCGACGTCGGCGGTGGTTCAGGTAGTGATGGGCTGCGTTTTTTGGTGATGAAAGGGTATGGGTGGAGTTTCTCTCTTTGGTGGATCTAATACCATATTGTTTAAGAGGAGAAATTAATGAGAAGGCTTAATTCATCTTCATTGATAAAAGGGTTTAAATACTACAAGTATCGAATACCCAAAACACCCTTAATAAACCAAGACTCATATCAGTAAACATTGTACTATTATTTACATGAAGGAATGTATGGAAACTGATTACATTTTGTTATCATGGTAATATGGTATTTGAACTGTAAGTGTGAAAAACGAAGATGGGGACTGTAATATAGTTTTGTTATCATGGTTTTTAGAAAACTGGTTACATACGGCCAACATTACGGGGAAACAAGGACGGAAAAATGGGAAAACGGGGATACGGGGATGAAAAACGAGGATAGGAAAACGAAAAAACGGGAAATGGGATGAGGACCCCATTCCTCGATGGAGACGGGGACGGAGTGTTATATGGAGGTTCGAGGTCGAGGAAGGAGGAGACAAATCCCCATCTCGCCTCGCCCCGTTGCCATCTCTACATCTTGCCTCTACTCTTGCTTCTACTCTTATCCTTGCTCTCTTGTCCTCTCAACTCATTCCTACCCCTATTCTCTGTAACCAACACTTCTGACTTTGCTGAAACCCTTTGAAATTTTCGTCTCGTTTCTTCATTCAAGACACTCATTTTGGCTAAAGTCCATACTAATCACACCATCTGGAACTGAGTTTGAAAGAGGCATCCTAAATGTTTCCCAAGAGTCCGGCAAGGTACCAAGTAGGCATAACCCTTGGACCTCATTATCAAACGTGATTCTCATTTCAGCTAGTTAGTTTATCACCCCTTGGAATGTATTCAAGTGATCCGTCAAAGGTGTCCCGTCTTAGTATCTCAAAGTCATCAACTACTTGATCAGAAATATTTTATTGTTCTTGGTATTCCTGGCATATACTGCTCAAGCTTACTCCACAATGTCTGTGCATGTGTCACATCGCAAATATGGTTCTACACATTATTATCCACTCATTGCCTAATGTATCCACACACCTGACGATGCGTTAATGTCCACTCCTTATCCAATTTCTCGTTCGGCTTCTCGATAGCAAACATAGACAAGTGAAATTGCTTTACATAAAGCAAGTCTTTCATCTTCTCTTTCTAGGTGTGATAATTTGAACCATTAAGTGTGACCATTCTACCTAAGTTAGCTTTCATCGTTCAATCACAAACAAGACTTAAACTTCGCTCTGATACCACTTTGTTGGGCGAAAACTCTAATTACAACCGACTAGGTGCAACGGAAGTCTCCTCTACCCTTTGTGAAAGAACTTATGAGGAAGTAACGAGAGATTTCAAATGCTAGCAAATCAAATAATCACAAAATGCATTATACTCGTTTTACGTGGAAATAGACCGAACTCAAATCCACTCCACAATCCACAGTGAATAAGAGTACAATTTATAAACTGTACACCTCCCCGATTAAAATAATAACAGGTCAAAGGTGACACCTTGCTTGTTAAGAAACAAGACAGAGGCGACTTATTGCATTAAGAGAAACAAAGGAGGGACAATGCCTATTTATAAGCATCTATCAACCCACCTAAATCCCACACAACCAATGTGGGCTATTTATAGACAAAGGTCAAAGGGGCAAAAAGCCTAAACTCCGATGTGGGAAAACATCCTAAAGAGAAAAACACAAACACATATACAACAAATGGAGCATAAAGGGATGAAAACAAAAAGATAGCAAATTTTGTTCACTTAGAGAGAGATGCTTTTCCTTCTCTCTAGAGTTTTGAACCCTAACCTTCCCTTTCAAAACCCCCCCACCCTTTCCCTTACCCTTACCCTTACCCTTCGTCAACACTTTAATCCTAGGTTAGGTTATGCCACCGGTGGGCTCGACGTCGGCATAGGGGTGGGCGAGTCGTCAGACCTGTGGCGAGGCTAGCGCTGCCGCGTCTGACGCGACGGAGGTTTTTGTCCGCAGCGGAGTACCATTGGGCACTGCGCACGAGGTAGTTGTGATGGCTGTGACTAGGGAAGCGAAGAGGGGACGCGATCGGCGATACATGACAAAGGTGGAGAGGAGTGTCGGGGAGGATCAAGATTTAGCATTGGCTTCTCAGAGTGGCCTTCCCCATCGTGGGTCAACTCCAAGTCGGATGATTAGGTCGGATTTGATGACGATTGAGGAGGGTGGTGTTCTGATTGGTGGTGATTTGAGCGAAAGGGGTAGTGATTTGCCATGGGAGTCCTTTGCTCACCGTCGACGATGGCTGCACTAGGAGGAGGAGATGAGAAGGTGAGTGTTGGGGTGGGGTTAGATGGTGTCGTCAGGGAGAAGAAGGACCTGATCTGCTCGATTCAAGGGTTTTAGTTGCTGGTCGAGGGTGTTGTGGAGTCTGGAGGAGAGGATGGGGAGGTGGCCGGTGTTGATGGAGCTTCCCCAGCACACGACGGACCTCGGGGTGCTGCGCTCGACGACACTGTGGAGGGGGGGATCTTTGGTAAGACCTTCGATGGAAGCTGGGGCCTGCAAGATGGGGGGCCTCCCATGAAGTCACATTCTGCAAATGTTGGGATGGGCAATTGTGAGGGGGAGCTGGGGGTTGTGAGGCTGTTGGTGGGCAGCTGGCTGCCAATCAAAGTGGTAGCAGACACTCAGACAAGTGGTTCCACCGGGATGGCAACCAAGGGAGGATGGTC
>JAOWBR010183237.1:0-10576 GCA_028571145.1 Dionaea muscipula | reverse complement strand
CCGTTGGGTTTTAGGCTTGTGCCGGTCGTGGTAGGGGTCCACGGGTCGTACGTCGGTCCACCCGGGGTGGGGTGTGAAACTGATCACCCGGGCTGATCACCCTGGCTAGAATCGGGCCGTTCGTCGTCAAACCGATACCCCCGCGAACCCGATTATCTCCCGTATCCTTTTGTCCACGTGTCTAGGGGATTTTTTCTCGTATATCACTGCTGTATTGAATTTTTTTTTTAAAATAAAAAAGGATCAAATGACTGTATACAGTCGTTTATATAATAGATAAACGGCTGTATACGGTCATTATTGTCTTTTTTTAAAAAATAAAAAAAGACAATAACTGTCGTATATAACCGTTTATGGTAAAGTTAAACGGTCGTATACGGACGTCATGAACTTTTTTGTAAAAAATAAAAAAGGCTCATAACGGCAGTATACAGCCGTTTAATTTTATCATAAACGACTATATACTGTCGTCAGCTTCAAAAACCCAAAAAAAAATCAAGGGATAAAAATATCCGACACGTCACCGAGGAGCGCGCACACCCATATATATATTAGAGGGATACGATTACGGGACGTAGACCCCCGCCGCATTGCGATCCCTGTGACACAATATCAGGGCTCTCCGTTGACTATACGCTGTAGATTAGCCGGCCGCCTCGATCTGAGTTTAGTTTTCCTCTCCGCTTCTTTTTAATATTCTTCTCCTTCCTCTCCTTCAACGGAGTTACGCAGCACCTCTTCTTTCCTCGATCACTTTTTTCCTTTGACACCTCCCCCCTCTTCCACCTTACTCCACAAATCTGCATACATCGTGTGGCTGATGCTGCTGCAGGTGGCCTCTTGTTTTGTCCCTTTAAATTCCAAAGTCAAACTCATAGAAATCCCCGATTCCAAGTTCTGATGTCCCATCGCCTTGAGTTGAGGGGATATTCTTGGGTTGTCAACTCTCCACCATAGCTGCTAGGTTGAGGGTGTCCAGATTGAAGCCCCTTGTAAATGAATTCCAACGCTACGCCGATCTCGCTGGGTAATGGATCGGCTGATTCTCCCGCTCCCAGGAGGAACTCAAAGAGACCAAAGTGTAAGCTAAGCTCCTCTACAACAATTCGTCAACTTCTGCCCCCCCCCCCCCTTTTTTTTGTATGGTGGGTGGTGGATTTATTTGTCATTGAGGCTGTTACTGCTTTGCTTAGACGAAGGTTTTATCTTGAAATATGGTATCCAAAGATGTTGTATCTTGCTAATGTTAAATCGAGGTTGGAACTCTAATTGGTCTTGTTTTGAACTCTAGAGATCGAGATGGCTGGGATCGTGTTAATTTTGAAAAGAAAAGTTGGGGAAGCTAATAATTTTGGGCTAGAGGAGTACGCATTATTGGGTAGAAAAAAAACCGAGAATTACCCTTCTGCAAGCATTAGCTTGACGATATTGTAGCATTTGATGCATACTTTAATGATCATCATCATCATCACGATCACTTCTGACTCGGTGAGATCGATCACACGTATCGGTCTTTTTCACTCCGTTCGATGCAAAAGCATCCGCTAGGGTAAGTTGCAATATGTCAAGGTTCGTACAAATTACTTCACCCAATGTTTTGCTTGCCTTCCAACATCATGGACTCTAATATCCTAATTGGCTCATCAGGCGGTCTCCTTCATAGGTGGCCCGCCGAATGTAACTGTCTCTCCCTCATTTTATCAACCACCAATGATATCTCAATCTGCTTACGAATGTCCTCATTCCTTATTCTTTCCCTTCGAGTAACACCGCACATCCACCTCAACATACGCATCTCTGTCACCGCCATTCTTTAGGAGTGACTCTTCTTGTTCGTCAACACTTTGTCTCGTATAATAAGATGGGTCGAATCGCGGTTTGTTAAAATTTACCTTTCAACTTTAAAAGTATTCTTCTGTCACACAGAACACGTGAAGCGACTTTCTATTTCTGCCAACTCACATTAATCTTGTATGCTACATCTTTGTCAATCACTATATCCTCTTGTATAAGCGATCCTAGATACTTAAACTTGTTCGTTCAACGGACACCTCATCTACCCACCATCACTAGGGGTGTCCTACCCATCCCCTTAAATGTGTATCACATATACTTCATCTTCCTCCTACTAATCCGGAGTTCTTTGACCTCTAATGTCATCGTCCATTTCCTCAGTTTATCTTTGACACCTCCTTGTCTTACCCATCAATACAATATTATCTATAAAAAGCATGCACCAAAGGTGCTTCCTTGCTCACGTCCCTCGTAAGCTTGTCTAAAACTGATACAAATAAATACGGTCTATGGGTTTAATGCTGATCGTTGCTGCACACCAATGGTGATTGGGAAGTCGTGAGTAAGCCCTCTAGCCGTTCTGATACATGTCGTCGTCCCTACATACATATGCTTAATGACGTCAATGTATTTTTTACTCACTTCGTTCTTCCGCAACATCCATTAAATCACTTCTCTCAGCATCATATTGTATGTCTTCTCAAAGTCAATGAAGATCAAGTACATATTTGCTCTCTTCTCCCTAAATTTCGTTACCATACCACATATGAGGTGAATGACCTTCATGGTAGAGCACACTGACATGAACCCAAATTGATTCTCAGTTACTCTAGTCACCCTTTGCAACCTCCGCTCAATCACTTTTTCCCACGGTTTCATCGTGTGACTCATAACTTATCGGTAGTTCGTACACTCCTACACATCTCCTTTCTTTTTGTAAAGATGTATAATTGTACTCTTTTGCTAAACTTCTGACATCTTCATGTTCAAAATTCCATTAAACAACTCATACAACCGTACCAGTTACCACTCCAACTTTCCCCAAAATCTTTCAGACTTCCATAGGCATATTATCTAGACCAAATGTTTTCTTACTACCCATAAAGTTCAGTGCGCTCTATGCCTCAAGCATCTAGATGCGCCTAACATATGTCAGGGCGTTACCCTTTCTTTGTCCTCAACTCTTAGTTCTTCCAACTCTGCTCCACCTTCATTAAGAAGCTCCTGAAAGTAGGCCCCCCATCGTGGCCTAATAGCCCCTTCATCAGTCAAGACCGAGTTGTCCTCCCCTTTAATACATCTATCATCGCTCACATCATTATATTGTATGTCCTATAATCTTGCTAGTCGGTACACTTTATTCTCCCCCTTACTCGTGCCCAACTTGATATAGATTTCTTTATAGGTATTTGACTTAGTTACACTCACTACTGCACGAGCCCTCTTCTTGGTCACCTTATATTAAGAAAGATCCATATTCATCCTACTCGGCTGTCACGCCTTAAACTTCTCTTTTTTCGACTTAATAGCCACTTGGACCTCATTCTCCCACCACCAGCCCTCCTTAAGGCCAACTCTCTCCCCTCGAGATTTGTTGAGAGCTTTCTTAGCGACTTGTTCTATACAAGTAGCCATACTGTCCCAAATCAAATCAACATCCTCCCCATCATCCAAATGTCATACTTTTGCATCCAGCATCTTCGTTCGAAAATTCTAAGCTTGGTCCCTTTTTAACTGCCACCACTATCGCTGAATCCTCCTATCCTTACGTATACTCCTTTGTTTCTTCTAACTCTTAAAACTCATATCCAATACCAAGAACCGGCGTTGTGTGACAACACATTCTCCCAGTATAAATTTACAGCCTTACATCCTAATCTATCCGCATTCCTGGTAAAAAAGTAATCGATCTGAGTGGCATTACCACCACTTTTGAATGTGATGGGGTGCTTTTCCCTCTTCTTGAAGCACATGTTAAGTGATATTGAATCAAAGGACAGTGTGAACTCCAAAATCGACTCACATGCCTCATTTCTACTCTTAAACTCATATCATTTGTGGATCCTATCAAAACCCCCCACAATCTCTTCCAACATGTCCATTCAAATCACCTCTCATAAAAATTTTCTTTTGCAACTATATCCCCCAAACCACATCTTATAAATCCTCCTAAAATTTGTTTTTCTCCGCCTCAAGAAGGCCTACTTGGCGTGCATATACATTCAATACATTCACGATGTCACTTCTCAATACAAACTTAAGCTTTAAAATTCTATTTTCTTTCCTCATCACATCCACCATCGAGTCCCTAAGCAACTCATCCACCATAATACTCACTCAATTTATATTCCTTTCCCTCTCCACATACCAGAGTTTGAACCCTAAGTTTCCAACCTCTATAGCCTTGTTGTCCACCCACTTTGGTTTCTGAAAATACATAATACTTTAAGCCCGAGACAAAATTCGTTTAAGGTCATTTTGAGGATGTCGTTCTTATCATGTAGTTGAAATGAGCTATACAGGAGGATGCAAAGGTGAAGTTGTGATCACAGAATTTGGTTTTATTTGTACAACTACGAAGTTAAGTAGTATGTGATTGATCACAAGGTTTTAAACGGTGTGCCTAGGCTTTAGGCGTAAGCCATAGCGCCTGAGGAAATTTCAGACAAGGCACATTCAAAGAGGCGCATCTTAGGCGCACGTCTAGGACGCTTGGGGGCCAAAGACTGGGCGCGGCTAGGCTCTAGGGTAATATTAATATTTTTTTAAAAACCTGAAAAATTTTATGTTAAAACTTAAAACAATTAATGAATAAAAAAAAAGAATAGAAGAAGAATAAACAGAGTCACGACAACAAAAAAGAAGAAGACAATACGTAGAGGAGAATAAGAGAAAAAAGAAGCCGCTAGAGCAAGTGGAGTATTGAAACCTCCTAACCATATAAGAAGTAATGCAATTATGGTATCAAGTTCTAGAGGTGCAAATATGAGGAGAGTTAAGTGAGCTAATGTTTTGCATGTGGAGGTGGAAGCAGCTGATGAGGAGGCAGCTGATGAGGACATGTCCGAGGATGAATAAGATAGTGAGATTGATGGTGAAGATGTTGAATTGAATGTTGATGATCTTTTTACACTTCTTGACGAATGATGGTGAAGATGTCAGGATTGATGGTCTTTTTTTTTGTACTAACTATTACACTATGTTTTTATTGTATTGTTTTTAAAATTGTAGTAGACAATTAGTTACTTATTTTTTTATTTTTAATTATTGTTCAATATTCACATTTACTTTTAGAATATCTATTTTTTTATTTTATTTTTTGCGCCTCGCTTCGATCAGGCACGCGTCTGCGCCTTGTGTCTAGGCTCTACGATCCTTGTGCGCCTCGGTGCGCCTTGCGCCTTTTAAAACACTGATTTCAATTCGTAAATCGATGTCATAACTGATAAGCTAAAGTCAAGAACAAAAAAAAAAACCAGCTTCATCCAACAGAACAGGCTTCAGCTTCCAAGTAGTTAAACATAACTTTAGTTGCAATTCTGTTTTTGTTTTGGGAAGCTTCTTGATCAAATTTAGCAGGAAACTGAAGGTAGGGATCAATGTCAACAAGAGACACAACATAAGCTAGCTTTTCAATCATATCAAGCTCTGAACCACTAATCCCTCTGTATAATCAAACCCCAATAAACCTGAGTTTTGAATTCCACATTCGCACTCAAAGTTCTTCACAGCCCACAAGTAGGTAATCACATTAGACAGCACAGACACAGTGCAAAGAATATTTTTTAAAAGAAACAAACCTTCACAACAGCTGAAGACAGTCTTCGCTTTGGGGCCGGCTCATCTGTTGAATCGGTCCTATCAGCCTAAAATGGATTTAAGAACCTCAATCAAAGAGTCCAACATGATCAAATTTGAGAGCAAAAAACATCACATGTACTCCAAGGGAACAAAGAGAGACTTACAGGTCTGACGAAACCACGCTGGCGAGAACCGTTAGGACCGATGTTCCGGGGACCAGTAGCAGATACTCCAGCACGGCGAATTCCTCTGGGATCCTTGATGCGCTCCGTTATCTGCAGAATCGAGAAGTTGTAGATGAAGCAGAGGGGAACAGGAGAAATATGCGGAGGAAGAAAAGGAGGAAAGGAGAGAGGAGGAACCTCACGCTGTTGACGCTGAAGCTCCTGGATCTCTTTCTGGAGCTCCTCCGCCGTCTTCTCCACCCCAAGCTTCGCCATTGAAGAGCGGCTAGCAGTAGCAGATGAGTCCCCTCGACTAGCTGTGCACGCTGGGAAAACAACCTCACGCGGTTCTTTTGGTTTTGGTAGAACGAAAGAAAGAAAACCCTCGAGTGCTAGGGCAGGGGGCTGGGTTGTCTGCGGTCGGGTATCCTCTTTCTCTCCTTCTCTTAGGGTGTGCGCACGGACGTGTCGGATATTTCTACCCTTTAATTTTTTTTTTTGGGTTTTTAAATTTGACGACAGTATACAGTCGTTGATGATAAAGTTAAACGGTTGTATATCGTCATTGTGAGCCTTTTTGATTTTTTATAAAAAAAGTTCATGACGTCCGTATACAGCCGTTTAGCTTTATCATAAACGGCTGTATACGGTCGTTTGATCTTTTTTTATTTAAAAAAAAAACTCGAATACAACAGTAAACCCAATTCATATTTACATTAAAACACTCATATACATTGAAAGTGAATGCTAATTACGAGCACCAAATAGTGCATCCCACAAACGTAAACCTAAGTCATATTTTTCTATCCATCCTCTTGACTCTGGCGATGCGTGTTTGATACTCCTGAAAAAATCCCGGAGGCGGTCAGCACCTAAAACCCTCCAGAGGCGATCATCAAAGTCCCGGTCCGATCGGAATGAGGCGGCTCCAGCCGGCAGAAAGGACTCGGTCGGCTCGGAGGAGGAGTAAATGGTGATCCGGAGGTGACTCCGACCCGCTTCAAGAGAGACGGAGAACCTGAGACCTAAGATGGATGAGCAAACAGGTCAGAGGATGTGACCCCAGGGTGTGACCCCAGGGAGACCGCTCCGATGCTAAAGTCAGCAAGTATCTAAAATGACCGGTCGCTCCTGCGTGCAAGGAGAACCAGGAGATGTAAGAATGAGAGAGAGAACAGTCAAGCAGGATTGGTCAAAAGGGCGAAAGTCGCCAAATGGGCGTTCGCGTACGACTGAGGGAAGGTAAGGCCGAGCGAGGCCGAGTCAGAAAATGACCAAGGATGCAAAGGCCCGGGCAAGGCAATGAGGCGGCCCGGGCAAGGCAGGAAAGGTTCCCGGGCAAGGTAGCCCGGGCAGGCAAGGAGAGAGTCCCAGGCAGACAGCCCGGGCAAGCAGGGGGAGAATCCCGGGTAAGTGGCCCGGGCAGGCAAGGGCAGGCACCCGGGCAAGTGGCCCGGGCAAGCAAGGAGACAGGTATCCGAGCAAGTGGCCCGGGCAGGTATCCCGGGCAAGCAGAGGAGGGGGGTGCTCGGATCAAGGCATTGTCAGTTGAGGTTCGGATCCCCAGAAATGAGGGAGTGAAGGCCTATTTAGGCAAGGGAGGAGAGAGAAGGCTGAGCAAGCAGCCCAGGCAAGGGCGCCGGGCAAGTAGCCCGGGCAAGGATCCCGGGCAAGCAGCCCGGGTAGGGTTCCTGAGTAGTTTCGCATCGGGAACTTCGGGAGGCCCGTTTGAGCTCGTTTTAGCTCCGATTGAAGAACGGTTTGCGCCCACGCGCTCGTGGCGAGATGGGAAATCTTCCAGGATGGGTTTGGTCGGGTTTGGTCATTGTTGACTGGGGTTGACCGGGTTTGACCATGGTTTGACCGGGGGCTCCGGTTCAGTCGGGTCTGGCCGGACGGTCCAATCTCAGACCCTTTGGCCACGTATCTATAGGGGGAAATCCCCCTATATCACAGTTGATCATTTCCGAGCCAACCGATTCGGGATCATCAAGCATTCAAGAGGATGAAGGCTCTCCCTCGGAACACGAAGAACTTGAATTGCCACGAACATCAATATCATCCATGGGTCGATCCAGCTTTGGATCAACCAGTAGAAGGGTCGTTGGACATGAGGTCGTAAAGCTTCCTGTTTATGAAGACGACGAAGGTTCTCATCCAAATTAGAACCAGACAAAGACGGGATGAAAAGACCAGACACTAACTCAGTGTGGTGTCATATCAACAAACTGGATTGGACGGGTTATTCGATCCAGCCATATCCCTATTATTTTACGGCTTAATTTTAGCTGTATTACAAGGCTACTTTTAAATAAAGTAGCCTTGTAGTAGTGCTCAATAGTGAAATTGGTGTGTTCCACCCTTATTTCCCATAGAAGACACCAATATGGCTTTTATTTAGTATTTTTAAATAGTAGCTTAGCATTATACTATTGTAAATAGTAGCCTAAGTTACTTTTTAGCCTAGATTTTTTATTTTCTAGGTTTTATTCTTTAAAGTCTTAATTTTCCATACTTTAGCATCCTACAGAAGCTTGTAAGTTTTCTATAAATGGAGGCCCCGGGCTCCATTGTCCCGGAGGAGAAAAACAAGAGAAAGAATACCAAGAGTGTTGTTTTAGAAAGAGAAAATCTCCCTTCGAGTCTCCAAAAATCCAACAAAAGAAAAAGTAAAACTAAAAAAAAATACTCCATCTTCATCTCTTTCTTACTCTGAGACGCCTAAGTGTTGTAAGACTTATTCCGACAAAGTACCTGCGGGGAAAGCAGGAAGCCATGCATATGAAACTGGGTCTCGGGGAGGGACCGTCTTGAAGGTGGGTGTACTTTTCGGGTTTATTTTATTTTTTGTTATCTTTTTTAGGTCTCTCCGGAGGAGCAAAAATTTAATCTCTTTTTAATTTAGCACAGTGTTTTTCCATTTTTCTCCATAAAGGTCCTTTTCGGCCTCTATATAAAAGAGTCTCTGGCTGTCCGGTGAGGACACACCGAGCGAGTCTATCTTCCTAAAAATTTGGTATCAGAGCATTTTGATAGACTGATGGTGTAGCTGACACCCCTTCGAAATCATAGAGAAGTTCAGAATGCCCTCAAAGACATAAAGGCTACTAAGGAACTTTCCGGTCTGACACGAGAGATAAAACAATCTCAAGCAGAATTAGGTAAGATTCTTTCTAAAGGAAGTTGAAAAGAAGTGGATGTAGAAAGCATCCAAGATAAAATTACCAAACTGCTTGATAGGGTAGAAAACCTCAAAGCGACAAGGTTAGCAGCTGCAGACGTCTTTGTAAAAAATAGCTCCACTAAGAGAGAAGGATACTCAGAAGGAGGACCTTCAGGAGCAGAGTCTCAATGGAAACCCGTAAGGTTCCCAGAAGTCGAACCATGGGCAGCGAAGCCCATCTGGAAACCCTTAAGGACAGAAGCCACACTATAGGAGCGAAAGAAGATATCTTTCAAAGACATGTTCCAGTCGATGGCCAAGTCAATAGAACGTTCGATTGGCTATCCAAGTCTGATCCAGGAAGAATACCGGCCACAAAATAGTCCCTCTGAGGACGTACCTCAGAATGGAACTATTCTAAGGCTTAACAGTGAAAAGAACCCCGCAGCAGCCATAGACGATTGGGCTCTAGATCATCGATACAAGATCCTGAGTCACGGTGTCGAGGTGTACACTGTAGCCCGAGCCTAAAAGTTCATCATAGCGACACTACAAGGGAATGCTGGGAGGTTTTGGGAGGTTCTCCAGAGAAACTCCGATGTGAGCAACATCATCCTCGATACCATCAGCAATACAGACAAAGTAATTGCCGTTGTAGTAAATTTTATCAAACAGGATTTTGTCGGATACTCGCTCTTCGATCGGGGAGGAATTGGTAGAAAAATCCAAAATGGCTATAACCAAAATCCAAATCTGTGATATGTGTTACTTCGAGGGATACCTATGCGAGTTCCATCATTGGTATTACAAGCTACGCCCCCAAGATCCGGCCTATGCTAAGGAAGTTTTTATCCAAAAATTATGAGGCAATTGGCCAGAATTGGTATTTCAGGCAATAAAAAAGCGACTCGATAGTGATCACGAGATCTCAGATACTCTTAGTGTACGGGCCGAATCCGTAAGGAAAATTGTCACACCCTCTCCCGGGTGAGACCGGCACAAGACCCATGAGGGTTGCCCACGTGCCCCATAAGATTAAGCCGAACCCAAAATCAAAGCAAATCATTTAATCATCAAAATCAGAGTTCGAATCAGTCATGCGGAAGATCAAACAAGGCCCTAGAAGGGACAAAAAAACTAAATTAAAGCCCACACGCTGGGACCAAAAACCAACCCACGCAGGGGAACAAGTGTCACCAAAAATCCATCTCGGGTAATCACCATCAACTCTAATCAATCATGAGTTAATCATGCTCAAATGAAAAGTCTAAAGGTATCATGTGGAACAACTACATCTATACCAAGAGGCATGTCCCGTCCCGTCGGCATCCTCTATCCCTTAGCTCGCTCACCTATGCCAAATGTTCAATTGGGGGATGTACATGGGGTTAGAAACAGATATATCAAATGACATACTTATGAAATGAAAATAAGCCTAGAAACGAGCTAAGTGAATGTAGTGGTCAAGTTAAACATAACGAGTACCGAGCACCTGTATCTCACCGCGACATAGCCCCACGTGCAGATACTCGGGACCAAAAGAGGGACCACTACAAACACTAGGTAGAAAGCAGTAGATAGAGAAGACAATGAATCATAAATCGTAAATCAGACCGACTACATGGCATATCTAAACCAAACTTGAAAACCATGC
>JAOWBR010183226.1:0-10576 GCA_028571145.1 Dionaea muscipula | reverse complement strand
TAGACATGATGATAATAGATTAAGACTGGATCTTGCCATGACTGGGTCTTTCACAATTGCTAGGATATCCCATCAACGCCAACTTGATATACAAATCCGGTATGGCACTCGGGCAAATATACTATCAAGAAGTACCGTCCTAATCCCTCCGTCGCGAACGGAGGGGACGTGAAGACGTTGTGACACCCGTAGGTGACCTTGTTTTTTCCATAAGAAAAGTACTCCAAGGACTTTAAGAAACATGCATCCATATCCCAAGTTTATAAAATCGGATCATCAAAACATTATAAGACTGGATCAACAAAACATTATAAGATTGGATCACAAATCATGCAATTTATTATAAGACTGGATCATATATATAAAACAGGTGAAACGAGTAAAATACATATGCCTCGCATGTACCACTATCCGTACAACAACTCACCCGAGCAAATAGGTCAAAAGTTAACAAGAATCCTCAGCCGAGCATGAGTCGCTCAACAACGGTCCCTGATACAAATCACGGACAAAAGTCTCAAAATACCATCGTCGGCCTAAACAATCAAGCAATGTCCCAAACAACCCTAATCACCTCAACCTACATCTTAAAGAATCTTAAACACGGGTCTAGGGTCAATCCCGACCCTTCCCGGAACAACCCCAAGAGTTGGAGAACTCAAAATATCCTAAGGAACCAAAATGGACAGCGACAGACGTCCTCGAGGACGTCCGCGAAATGTTCTGTTTTTTGTGAAAACCCAGAATTTGTATGGTGGACGTCACGGTGGACGTCCTCGAGGACGTCCACGAGGTCGTCCACCGTACAAATTTCTGCATTTTGCAGAAAAATCAGGAACCCGAAACTTAACCCAAAATCAAACCAACTCGAATCCAAAGCTCCACACAAGTCCCAAATCATGCAATCAAGCTAAACAAACTCATAGGAACCCTCATCAACATGCCAAGCACATAATCACATCTTCAAAGATCCAAAATGCACTAAAACAACCTAAAACTAAACATCACATGTGAATCATGAGTAAACTCACCATAAACTCATCATGAACACCTCAAACAAGTCTCAAACAACATATCAAGCCATGACAAAGCCTTCACCAACAACAAACATGACCCAAACTCAACTTGACCTCAAGAAAAATCCACCCAACTTATGAAAACAAAGAGAAATCATGAACTAAACCAAAAGAACAAGAATCTTACCTCAAGACAAGCAAATAGAAGGACTCCCAAGTCTCCAAGAGCTACTAAGGATGATCTCCAAGCTATACCAAGCCAAAGCCAAGCCCAACTCAAGAAGAAATCATGAATCTCCAAGGAATCTTCCTCTTCGTCTCCTTCTCTTCTCTTCTTCCTTCTTCTAATCTTCTTTCCTTCTTCTTATGTCTCAAACGTGCAAGGGGGAGAGGAAATGGCTGATTTCAGCCCCCCAAGGAGATCCCAACATCTCATATGGCCAAAACCACACTCCACTTAACATTTAATGCATGTCCCAAAAGTCCACAAAAGGGGCTAAACCCCTAACCCTCTTAATGATCTAAAACATGTCCTCGTCCGTGGAAACTAATCCTAAATGCCTCAAACTTACCACCAAAAATCACGAAATAAAATCACGGTCCTAATGAACCAAAATTCGAAATGTCGAAAAACCGTCAAATCACGACCCGTCAAATCCCAAAAAATCAAGGAAATCCAAATACGTCAATATGGTACTCGTTTGACTCGTCTCATCATCCTGGTCGTGCCGGTATCCTCAGATTGATTGTACGACATGCGATGCAAAAAGTAGCTAAATGGCTACATAAAACCCGAGAGTACTATTCACGTAAAATACTATTCACCGAAAAACGAAAAATCTCCAACATGATAAATCAATCATAATGAGTATAAAATAATATAAAATGGACATAAAAACACAGGATATAACATAATTGGTAGAAAGAAACGACGTTTATGTCATTTCCATGAACATTATTACTCTTGCTGCAACTTTCCTTTCTAAATTGACTTCAGCCTGATGAAGGACCTGGAATCTGTCCCTTTTCCCTGGAAGAAAACAATACCCTGTTTTCTCTTTTGTTTCTATTAAAGGGTGAAGTATGCATTTGGCTTTTACAAGCTGTTGGGTTTAATATTGCCTCTGCTTTGAGCTGTAGAAGGCTGTTCTTTTTAACTTCTTTCTTCTAATTTTATGGTGGTTCAACATTTCAGGGTTCTAGTTGGCAGCTTGATGGAGTCTTGTTGCACTTCATCTTCATGGAAACGGAATTGCCTCGTTAGACTGTTAGTGTCTTGCAGGAGAGCTTTGAAATATTTAAATATGGAATTTTGTGAGCACAAAATAGAAGCAAATGAGTACTCAGTTCTTCCTATTTTTTCGGAGAGTAACTTTCCTATTTTGTGGTTGTTGAAATCAGTGAATGTGGTGGTTGAGTGCCTCAACAATTTGCATAATGATGAAGAAGTTAATGAGATGGTACTCTCGTTGATCGATCATACTTCGTATGCATGTTCAACTTTTTGCAAATATCAGTTTGCTTTTGGAATTAAAATTCTGCTGGAAAATAAGAACTCTCGTGAAGAACATCGTGATAATGGTCATAACTATGATCGGATTGGTCCATCCGAATCTGCTTACCCCATCAACTCCATCAGTGTCAGTGCTTGCAAAAGCGTTGCAAGTATCGCTGAGACTTTGAAGGATCAGATAATTGTCATGTTTAGTGAAGTGCCTGCTGGTCAAGAATCAAATGTGGCTTTTGGAATGGGAAATAAAATATTACCGCTGATGTCCTCCATTCGAGGATTCTTGTGGGGACTGGCGTCCGCAATTTATTTTGTAGATGTAAAAGATCACAATTTGATAATGAAGCTGGTGAAGTATAAACTGTTATCTATGGACTCAATAAGCCCTTGCATTGATAAATTTGTGGAATTTATGGATTCTGTCACCAAGATGTTTTTTATGGACAATACTCGGGAGCCAGGCACAAATAATGATGCTCTACTGCAATCGCCGTCAGTTAATGATGCCACTTCCCATGAGGTAGGGCAACCGTTACAGGATGGATCTGATGGTATGGATATTGTGGAATGTAAGAACCAACAGTTGAATTCCGAGACTGAAAACATGAGCTTGCTGTCATCTGATGTGGATGATGATTCTGGTTCCAGCGCATACATCAAGAACCCACTATCAAATGTTGCGCATCTCTCAGTCGGTCTTTTGAAACAGGTTGATTCATCCCCCTTGTGTGAAAATCTGTTGAGGGGCTTTTTCAGTGGGGAAAATTTGAACCTTGCATCTTTGCTGAGAGAGCTCTTCATTGCTTCGTCAGCTGTTCTGAGGCTAAACATGCGGTTAAAATGCTCCCCCTTGTTGCCGAGCTTAATGGAATTTTTACTTGGGAGTTCACAATTCCTTTTGATGGAACTGTCCAACAAAAAAGAGGTTCCCATGCCATATTCTTTCACTTGGTTGGATGCTTCTCTTAAGTTTTTAGAAGACTTGGGGAGTCACTTTGCTGTTTCTAGTCCTACTATGACCAGGAATGTTCATTCAAGACTGATAAACTTGTACTTGAAAGCTATAGGGAAATGCATCAGTTTACAGGGGAAAAGAGCTACTTTATTTTCTCCTGATATGGGATCCAGTATCAATTCATTAGGAAGTCAAAAAGCGTCATCTGAATCTTATGTTTCTCATGAGCTATACTGGATGGAAGAGCTGAAGGCGAGGTTGAGGATGTCTTTCAAGGTGCTTATCAAACAATCATCAGAGTTGCAGCTTTTATCCATCGTGCAAGCAATAGAGAGAGCATTGTTTGGTGTTCATGAAGGGTGGACAGTGCTCTACGAGGTGAATATAGGGGGTGCAGGTGGATGTGCTTCTTCAGCAGTTGCAGCTGGTGTTGACTGCCTCGACTTGGTTCTTGAATGTGTAACAGGTAACCGGCTCAGGATATGAAATTGATATGTTCCTTGGGGAAATAAGATAATTAATTTAGTATCTAGTTCTTAGAACTTACGATTAGTTGATCTCAAGTCTTCTGTAGTAACTCGTCTGTTGACATGTTGGCACCTGTTCAAGAATTATGTTTAGCCACTAAACCTTGGCAAATCATGATTCTTTTGCTTGACATGAAGCTAGTCATGATTCTTTTCCATAAGATGAAGCTAGAAATGGGCCTAAAATATTGGAAATGCTTTTATTTCTTCAATGACATGGCCTTAGATGCACATAATACAAGCATTACTACACAACTAAAAGTAACCTTGAACATAAGAATCAAATTGTGATAAGAAAAATGTTATTTACTCTAGTTATTTTTGAATTAGCACATAGATCCAATGTGGAGTTCCTTTTCTTCCTAAATCTTTTCTGGAGGTGCTGATTAGCTTTCTCTTATTTACTTGGTCTGCGAAAATTGAGTGTCAATATAAGTGTGGTCCATAATGAAAAAAGGAATAGCAGTTGAAATTTCAATTGCAGAATCTAATTTATAACACCTCTCCCAACCAACTAATATTCATTCTTGATCTGCTGACATTTACCTAGGATTTACAATGTATGCTAGTAGTTTGTTGTTTATAATTTAGCACAACATAGTGTATGTAGGCAACCAATGTGATGCAAAGTCCTTAGTCTCAAACTTAGCATGCAAAAGGGTCTTAAGTTTCAAAATCATTCTATCAGCTTTTGACTTAATGTTCTGTGATAACAAAAGATATGCTTGCTATCTTGTTTTATAGGACACAAACGTCTGAGTGCGGTCAGAAGGCGTATCCAGTCCTTAATTGCATCTCTTTTCAACATTATCCTGCATCTGCAAGGTCCTGCAATATTCTACAAGAAGCTTAACGTTGATGAAGCAAATGCCACAGCTGATTCAGGCGCAGTTGTCCTCATGGGTGTTGAGGTGTTGATCACGATTGCCCGAAAGCATGTTTTTTTCCGAATGGATCCTGGCCATGTCGGGCAATATTTACGAATACCAGCTGCACTTTTTCAAGATTTTCATCATCTTAGACTATGCAAAGCCTCTCATCTCACCAACAATCAGCCTGCTGCAATTTCCCTTTTGCTGGACAACCAGTTCTCTCTAACTTTATATGCTGCATCTTGCCGGTTATTGTGTACTGTTGTCAAGCATCATAAGAGGTATAATTTTCATCTTGCTGTTTGTCCAAGATGGAAGTGTATTTCTTTTCATCTTATAGACACATGTGCACATATTCGGCTGACCCCTCTTAAACATCTGTAGATTGCAAGCATGCAACTTATGTTTATTGATCTTTTTCACTGGATCAGAATTTAATGCCTTTCTCTGTATTAGCTTTCTGTCCACGCATATGCGTGCGTCATTATGGTAGTTGCCTTCCTAATTGAAGTTTGACTTGGCTGATTTGGAACAGAAAAAAATAAGGAAATAATGGTACATCTCTGTACTTATTATTCTAGTAATTGTGTAATTATTTGCCTCCTATATGATTTGCCTGGATATGTATTTATGTTCCTTTCCTGGCTCATGGAATCTCAACACTGTCTCAAAAACCAAAATACAAGAAAAACCCTGCAACTTCTCTCTTCCTGATAGTTTGCTAGATATAGTTCCATTTTCTCCATATAAATGACTGTATCAAATTAGTGTTAAATGTTAAGAACTTCCATCTAGGGATATTATCATCGCTCGTTTTGTTCCATCTTCATGGGCAATATCCCCGTCATATGTCAAAATCCAATGTACCACAAGGCTCGAGCTTATGGTAGAAGGTCCAAGTATACTTTTTCTATTTTAACAGATACATTTACAGTCTTGTCGCTTAGTCCTTTTATATAGAGGAATTGGATCTAGGATTCTCCTTTAAAGAGTTGTTCTGCCTCTGCCTAAGTCTCTTCTGTTACCAAATTTATTTGTTTGGGAGCGAATGAATTAACTATTTCATATTTTACAGTGAGTGTATCCAGTATATTGCTCTTCTTCAGAAGTCGATACAAACTCTCCTTCATTCTTTGGAATTGGTGGACATTGATTCATCCTATAAGGAGGGCTATTTCACTTGGGAAGTCCAAGAGGGGATAAAATGTGCTTCTCAACTTCGAAGGGTTTATGAAGAGGTATGCACTTCTTCTAGCATGCTTCTGTCACTGTGCATCAGTGGTCTCCTTCTACGTTTGACAAACTGTAAATTTGTACTTTAAAAAAACAGTTATGAATCTACGACCCATACTCTTTTAATTCAAGGTAGGAAGGTAGCACGTTAAATTGTTGTAGATCATCCGTAATTGAATGCTCTGATGGAGTATCTGTACATTGGGAAAGAACTAAGAGCTCATATGATGTTTGTGCTTTAGGAGTCTGATTCACCCGATTGCAGATTTTGCTCTAGATCTTTCGACTTTTGCTTGATAACCTGCATGAACTTCTTTGAGTATGTTATTGTGATTGTGGTTCCTTATCCAGTTTTCTTTTATTCTCATTCTACAGATTAGACAGCAGAGAGATGTCTTTGGTCAGCATTGTTTTCTGTTTGTGTCTGATTATATATGGATTTACTCGGGATACGGTCCTCTGAAAAGGGGTATCAAAAGGTGACTCTTACCTCTCATGCTTTGACATAAGTTGAATTATCTCATCTCTGTTTGCTGGTGCTATAGGTTTAGAACTAAGGAATTCCCATCCTCCCTTCTCTTCCTTTATGAACTCTTTTTATCCTTTCTGTTTCTTTTCTTTGAATGTCCATTTTGCATTCTTGTCTTTGGAATTGTGATATTGGAAAGAAATGAGAGGTTTTCCTGTATGGTAGCTCTAAATGGGTATAAAAGAAGTGTATTTCTTCTGCTATAAAATAGCTATGGCTTGGATTCACATGTTATATTCCCTGGAATGGAAGGCTTAGGCAATCTAGCATTTGGGGTTCTAATAGTATTCTTACATTTGATGAATTTATTGATTCTGAATTCTTGTATTTCTTTTGCCGCAAGACAGGATCAATCTTGGGCTCTTAATTTCTCCTTATGCTCCATAAGTTACTTGTCATTTCTGACTTTTGCATGACATGACACCAATTTGGAGAAATTGTTTTCTCACATTTCTTTCTGTTCTTTTCTTGGCTTGCTAATTGCTTTTCTTGGCTTGCTAATTGCTTTCTACATGTCTTTTGACAGGGAAATAGACGATGCCTTGAGGCCAGGAGTCTATGCATTAGTCGATGTTTGCTCAGCAAAAGATCTTCAATATCTTCATACCGTTTTTGGTGGTAAGCAACTTCCTATCTATGAGGAAGAAACAACAACATAGCCACTTCCCACTGGGTGGGGTCGACTATATGTATCCGTAGAATATATGCACATAAGATCCGACAATTTTAGTACGCTGGCTGTCGGCTACCTAACACGGACTACCCTAACCTAGTCCGAAGATTAGGTTTGAATAATAGACAATATAATAAAGATAAAACAAATAAATATATCAAACGTATTACTAATGTATGCTAATGGATGACCATGTAAATCTACCTGGTCCATGTTTCATGGTTGGAAACGTAGACTATTGAAGGCAAACTCATCCCACTAAGTCATGGGTGTCTCAATAATAACTGAGTTTTCAGATCCTTTTTCACATTTCACTTGTGAAAGTTCAAATTTGAGATTGAAAAGCCTTTGCAGAATAAATCATTTGCATTGAGATATGGTCGAATCAGATTATATTTGTTCTTTCACGATTAAAGGCATTGAGGCTCAACGTGTTTCTAAGCAAACCCTAACTGAGCTCATTGTTATTGCAGAGGGTCCCTGCAGAAGCACCCTCGCAACTCTGCGACAAGATTACAAGATGAATTTTCAGTATGAAGGAAAAGTGTGATGAAGAAGATTGATCCCGGTGTGTTTTTTCTCGATCTGATATGCTTCTGCAGCATTTAACAGACAAAAAACAAAACCTCATGAGTCCTTTTCCATTGGGAAAATGTGCAGATAGTACCAGTCTTGAGGATGCTGCGAGCTTCCTTTTTTCCCCCTTTTCCAGCTGCATATTCCCTTGCCGAGCAGGTAAAGCGAGTAGAAATGGTGCAAGATTCATTTCTTAGTTGTTACTGGAAAATGTTCTTGGCTGTCACGAGCTTGATATGGTGGGGCTACACTGCACAGATAAGAATACATGACAGCTTCACTGATTTTGTCGGTAGTTGCAGACCTCGTTACTGCAGTGACTGTCCACAGTGGTTCGGTGCCTGAACATGAAATGAAACCCCATTTTTTGGCATCTGGGACTAATCTTTTGCCTGTGTGGACTAATCTTTTGCCTGTATGGTAAAGACCAAAGAGCAAACACCACTAATTGAGGATTTACTGTATTATAGTTTATCGTAATTTTGAGGAGAATGCAAATTGTAGTAATATGTGATCAAAATGGTCACTGCTTGATCAAACAAGCTGGTAAATAACCTTCTGGGTACCATAATTGGTGATTTTGGATGGAACCTTGACCAACATCTGACTGGCAAAGATCAATTGGGTCAGAATTAGAATTTCTTCTTTGTGTAGATCGTTTGCGGTTGTTAGTTGTAAAACATGAGATTGATATGACCATTTTCGCTAATTTTGGTTGATATATCCGTCTGCCAAACTTTCGAGTTCATTTTGTGCTGCAATTGTTCTGTTGAAATACCCTTTCGTTGACAGCTTAAACTTCACAGAAGATCTCACAGCTTCAACTGTAGACCAGATCTCTCTTTATCGGAAGAAAAAGAGGAGTACAGAAGATGTCAAGCAGTTTTTTTAGTTGATTTTGAATGTGGCTTTTATAAACTATTACTAGCTGTAATTCAAATTCACAATCCATAGTCTTTACATAATCCACCAACTGCCCAGTTTCTGGAGCTTAAAACGCGCAAGTTGATTACGGTCCGAACCACTTGGAATGGAACAATGGTTGGTAAGCCAGCAGAACTAGGAGCACCACGACGAGGATGGCTACACCCCATGGGAAGGAAGCAGCTGATGCTGCAGCAACTGCAGTTGTCCGATGAAGAAGTGGCTCGAGCGCAACCCTTGAGGATTGGAAATAATGAAGCCCGCCATTTATGATCAGGAGGTAGCCGATGAGGAAGGTGAGTGTGAATGGTAGCAGGAAGAACAAGAAGTGGGTTTCCTGTTGGAGCCGACCCTTATAGCTTGCTTGTTGGGAGAACCACAGCAAGAGAATGACGATGGTGAAGATGGCAATTAAATGGAATGAAGGTCTTGATGAAGGGGTACCAATTTGTCCTCTTCCTCTTCTTCGATAAATCCAGTCCATGATATGATGTGGTGTGGGCGTTGAAGTTCTTCTATAATAATTAACTTCTCTCTTTCACTCTCATTTGCGATGGTACATTTGTTGTTTTTAGTGTAGATAGTAATCCGCAGATTCAGACCAAAAAATAGAAGGTGAAGTTGGGTTTGGTTTCGTTTACTTTGCAGATGGTTTTAGCATATGTACATTCCTTGAGTAACAAGGACTATCAATCTGCCAACTTCTTATTGCTACGAACACCCCCACCTGTACTCAAGGATCCGGTACCAAATTCTCTTTAATCTACTCAAGCAATTGCCTGCCGTAATACCTCGAGTTGTGTATTCCCCTCTTGTTTCTCTTTTCAACTTAACTAATAATGGTTACAATACTTACAAATCTCGTTGTCCTTTCGTAAGGAATGATTGCGTCACTTTATTATAATCTGCATAAATATCATAAGGTCAAAAAGGTCTCTCCGATACTTACGTTAAAGTGCAAAGTTAAGAGCAAAAAGATGTATTTTAATGCGTTCTTCTTATATTGAATGCAAGAATATTTATATGTAATTGATTTCAGTCATTTGGGTGGCGAATGCCGGACGATGATTTGGTGCCCTTGCTAAGTGTTTGATCCATTGAATGTTGGTAGCTATGTGGCGAGCTGTCCACCTGATAAGCTACTTTGTTTTCTTAGTAGTGGATCTTGACATATATCGGACCTTTGAACCTTTTGTATTTATTATTGGGCCTGATAATGAGGTGAACTATTTTTTGTCTTGTTCTCATTAACGATTTACATCAATTTATCAGAGTGGGAGATATCTTGAATATTATGATTATGTTGAACGCAAATGCACGGGATTGGTCCTGACCACGGTTCGGTTCTGAATCGGAACCGAACCGGAACAGAACCGCCGGTTTTTGGAATCGGAATCGGAACCGGCTCCTTAGAGAAGGGTCCGGTTCCGATTCCCCTATATTTGGAATCGGGACCGGCGGTTTCGAAATTGGTCGGAACTGGCGGATCGGAACCGGCCGGAACCGACACTTTAAAATATATATATATATATATATTTGCATAGAAAATAAAAACTTTAGTAAATATAATATAACTTTTGGGTAAACTTTAAGACCAAATAATTATACACAAATAACAAGTGCTGTAAATAATGAATTGTTTAGATATTCTGATAATGTTTATAAAGATTCATTAGCTAAATTTGTTTCCAAAGACAATGATGAATTGTTTAGATGTTCTGCAAATAATAAATTGTGCAAATAATGAATTATTTATTCATT
>JAOWBR010183215.1:0-10577 GCA_028571145.1 Dionaea muscipula | reverse complement strand
AGAGAAAAACAATTTGCTTAATTTTAAAAAAATTATAAACACCTCACACGAATTGAGCTGCCAATTTCTTTTAAATGGTATAGACGAAAATGATTCATTTATAACAAAAAATAAAAATTATATTTTTTATTATGTAGAATTACAATCGTTAATATTTTTTTTACATTATAAATAAAGATTGAAGTGGAGGGTTCAATAGTAAAATAGATGGTGTAGATGATATAAAAATTTGTTATAAGTGTATCATGATGTTAGTATAGACAACACGCATAAAAATAAAAAATCGAAATCAACAGATAATAAAAAATCGAAATCAACAGATACATTTCATTCAATGATCCGCCACATCCTTATTAGAAGACACCCTCACGAAAGAAATCGAAAATGTCCGCTACATCCTTTTTTTTTATTTTTTGTAACTTTTTTCCCGATCATCCTAGTCAATGAATTAGTCATGCTATCCATTGTATAATCCAATCCGAGCCTATAGACCATGGGCCGAGCACAGACCAGCAGGCTGAAGCCCAAGAAAATGGAGTATGTCCTTATCCAGAAAGATAGTCGCCGTAGATCAACTGTTTCATTTCCTTGCAGCTCAGCCATGGCCGCGGCCTAAATTTGGGAGTCTCTCTTTCTCTCCATCTTCTTCTTCCCCCGTGTATTCTATTCTCCGACAATGGCGGGAATCACGGCCTTCAAGCTATCATCTGGTTCGTCAATCAGCTGTTCGTCGTCACCGACATTCTCTTCCAAGCCGTCGCTGCTTGCGGGAAGGCGGAGCAGCTTCATCAGTTTCCCTAGCCGCACCAGGTTTTCCAGTGAGTCCTCGTCTGGTATTCATCTCATCTTTGAGGTTCGGTTCATTACATCTTGTAATTTATTTGGCCTCAACTCGGCAGGGATTTATGCTCTGACTAGCAACGACATTAGGGTGGGCATCAACATTGAAGTTGATGGAGCTCCTTGGAAAGTCTTAGGTCCTGATCCCTTCTCTTCTTTGTTTTTTTTCTCGCTATTTTCCCTCAATTCCGTTACTAGCTCTCTTCTTCTTCTTCTTCTTTACGTTAGAGCTTTAAACAGTTCGGGGAAAGGTCGTGGTAAATGGTAATGTAGTGGAGGTTCCGTGTGGAGGTGTTGGGGATCACGGAGATTTTGTATATTTATGATATGAAATTCGTTTTGACTTTATTTTTCATCCTCTGTGTCATGCTGAAGAAAAACGGTCTGCGACTCTGCGGGGATGCGCATGTTTCCGGTGTTTGTAGTACCTTTGTCATGCTCGTCCCCACAATGTTATGTTGGCGTATGATAATCTGATTACTCCAAAATTTGGGGCTGAGGGATGAGTTGGTTCCATGATGTGAGGAATCAGATCAGCTTCAACCAAATGGTTATACAACCTGGATTAAATTAAAGCTCCAAGCAAAGTTCTTGGTAAGAGGACTGATGAGACTATTGAATTTGATCCAATGTGAGACATGTGAGATGAAGGGGTGGATCATGGATGGGTAGTCAGTAAGAGTGCTGAGGTGTGGCCGGAGCTAAAAATCCAGGAATTCATGTTCTTCTTGTTGCCTTTTGTAGAGTTCCTTCATGTCAAACCTGGGAAAGGGGCTGCATTTGTGAGGACAAAAATGCGCAATTATGTTACTGGAAATACAGTGGAGAAAACTTTTCGTGCAGGAAGTACGGTAATTTTTTTGAGACTGTAAGATGATCTATTATTTACTCTTTCTGTAGCCTTATTGTGGTTGTATTGGTGGTCTAATTTATATTGTTTGTGGGATGGGATCCTTCCCACTTCTCTAAAGTTAGCATAGATGAAAAGGCCCGTTTTTCTGAGCTGAAATGTTGATTATTGGAAATATCCTGCTCAAACTATTGATTGCCTACTGAAATTTGTTGTTTTTTTTTTCATGTTACAATATTTGCCTGTTTAGAGTTGTTAGGACCTACTTTCAGTTGCATGAGCACAACCATCCGAAAGCTGATATATTTTTTCATCGTTGTGGTGGGATCATACAAATGTTACAAAATGACCCATTGAGTGGATATTGATTCTAATCTGTTGAACATTCGCTCGGCAGATAACTGAAGCTGATATACTCAAGGAAACAAAACAATTCATATACATGGATGGTGCTCAGTATGCCTTCATGGACCAGGTTTTTTTTTATGCAGTTCTCTATACTTGTATATTTGGTGATGGAAGGAAAATCCATCATAGAAGATCCAATGTTAGTTATAGCGACCCCACTTTGTGAGTAAAAAAGACTCACGTAGTCAGTTTCCTGTACTCTTCCGCTAGCACGGCATTGCAGAAATCTATTATTTGTTGACAGAGATGCAGGCATTGCTTGTCGAAATAGAAGTCAGGACAACCCTTGTCTATTAAATATACTCGTGTTTCAACTTAGTTTACCAACTTAAATGCCATTGGCTACTGGACTGAAATGCTATAGCTTGAAGTACTCATTCTGGTGTTCAAGAATCAAGGCTCCATGATGCTTATGATCGGACTCAGTTTTTATGCTGTTGGATCTCGAGTCATCTATGAAATCCCCAATATTGAATGATGTATTGCTATCAACATAATCTGGCCTCCTGGCTTCGTTTATTGTTTATAGCACTTTTTGACTCAAATGCTTCATCATTCGCAGAATACATTTGAAGAATATCGTCTCAATGAGTCTGATATTGGAGATAAGGCCAAGTGGATGAAAGAGGGCATGGACTGCAATTTGCTATTTTGGAATGGGAAAGTAGGCATCCTGGTTCATCTTTGCCTGCTTTGTTGTTTCTGCACCTAAGTTTCGGAAAATGGATAAAGAATGTGACACGGGAGTGGTATCTATCGGGTTGGAAAAATTAGATGCACTGCTTTGTGCAATGGATTATTGAGTATTCTCCCACCATCATACCTAAATGTGATAACATGGTCTTACTACATTTGAGATGATATTTCAAGAGGAGTTAAGTTGACACAATAACCAAGTTGTTATGAAAATGGTTGCAGGTTATTGATGTGGATCTGCCTGTGGCCGTGAAACTAACTGTGGTTGCCACGGAACCTGGAGTCAAAGGCAACACAAAACAAGGTGAAAAATAGACACCATTTTCCTCAATGTTCCTTTCTTTTGCCATATTACTTGTTCTCGCTAGTCTGGTAGTGCACTTCCATGGCTTAGTCAACTTTTTTTTAACAAGAAATCCTGCTGCCTTCCACTATAGCATGGACATGCAGATATTATTGCCATGTGTGAATTCTATGTTGTTGTCGATGATTTCTGATGGATATGATTCCTGGCGCTGTGAAGTTATAAGTTCAAATGTTTTTTCTGTGCCTGTTTTCCCTGCCATCTAAGTACCCTAATGTTTGTACTGCAGGTGGATCTAAACCAGCAACTCTGGAAACAGGTGCAGTTATTAATGTTCCATTGTTTACAAGCATAGGTGATGTAGTATCAGTGGATACTAGAACTGGGGAATATTTGGGCCGAGCATGATTAAAGAAGTATGAACTTGTAGAGCACATTAATTTACATCACTTGTTCGCTTGTCCTTTTCAGTACCAGGTTGTTTACATTTAGAGCTGAGGCTTTATGCTCCTATTAACCCCCAGGCCTAGGAGCTGTTCATCTATTCAACAATTTTGAAGAGATACAAATCCCTGTTTGTGTGTAGGTGTGCACAGGAATTCTCTTACTTACTGATTATATCTCATCTATTTGCTTGCGTTAAAATTCAATTATCTGGTACCGGTCTCTTGATGTTGAACCCTTTGTTCCTGTTGCCAATAGAAGCTGTAGATTTCTCAGAGATGTATAGGACAAAGCTGGGCTGGTTATAGAACTCCCATCTGCTTAAGCAGAGCTATTCGTATTTTCAAAGAAACCACATCTGTCCTTGTGTTAACCATCTTTTCTCCGGAGTTGTTGATCGAGGTGGATCCTGAAAACTTTCTTCCACAATTTCTCTGTGTCATGCATTCTTTCTTGTATTTTTCTTGCCGTGGAGTATCTCCATCTAGTTGCTGAGCTGCTGCTGATATTGTATGTATGCTTGCCTTGCATATCTAGCAACTGTGACACCTAAACCACATGCCCTTCTAACAATTTTTGTGTGAAGCATATGTTTGTTCATTTGTCTTGCCGTGAAATATATGCGTGTCTAATATTACAACTCTTAAGTTTCATACCGTTGCTCAACAAAGACAAAAAGATGCACGCAATAAATCTAAACGAGCAAGAAAATTTAATTGCTGAAAGAAACACAGGCTAGGCTACCTGTTGTACTCCGGCTGGAAATGTGTAAAGATGTTATTGAGATATTGGGTTATATTACATTGGGGAAATACATGAAGTTCTGATTTTTGGCAGGTATTCATCTTCTTCAGGTAAAAATAAGTTTGAATAGGAACAGAAGAGTCACGCTAACTACACTCCCTAGACCATTGAAAAATCATTTCAAGCGGAGTTCTCCAGCTAAAAATGTTTTCTATAATTATACTGTCAACTTCAAGTCTTCAACCATCCATAGAAAGTATGGAACATGTGTAAGTAATCGACCCTCCGAAATAGGATGACACTGATTAAATTCCACCCAAGCACTGTAACAGGATTCAAACCCAAGCACGTACGAGTGAACTTCGACATGATATTTTACAACTAAACCTTATCAATCAGTTAATGCTGCATGTAGGTAAGTGCCACCGATAGATAGCCGCACCGTGAAAGTGTGCGGCGTGGTAAGACAAATCCTAAGGTGATGATCACTCACCAAGAGTACAACATATATATATATATTGCTCAGCAAACAATGGTTATAGTGGGAATTTCTAGCTAGGAGTCCCCCTCTCAAGATGAATAGAAATAGCATAATCATGTGAACTGTAAAAGTAGATACTGTCTATATCATCAGCACACACACCTACCAAGATTATAAAGGGCTCTAGTATCACCATAGGTTGAATTTTCTAGAAATGCTTGGTAATATTATTTGTATGTTAACAAGTTCTCTCCAATCCATTGATGCCCTTTGGGTTTAAAGCTTCCACGAGCAATGCTCAAGCCCACATTTCCATGTGCTAAATAAATAGAGGTAATGATATTCGAACTCATGATCAATACTCTGTCATTGATAATGAACGACGCAGTACTTTACAAAAAGTTCAAACATAAGATGGTACGTAGAATGCTCAAGAATATTATTAGCATATCTAACAAGAATCTACCACACTGAAGGCAAAGGCTCTATTTACCCTTAAATGATTACAGTTTTTCTTTGGTAAGTTTTCCCATTATGACGGAATGCTAATGCATTTTCCACTCTCCATATAAGAGTATCCCTTGGCTAACACAAAC
Source organism: Dionaea muscipula (assembly GCA_028571145.1). NCBI lineage: Eukaryota > Viridiplantae > Streptophyta > Magnoliopsida > Caryophyllales > Droseraceae > Dionaea > Dionaea muscipula. Next base: position 5,214 of record JAOWBR010183215.1, on the reverse strand, counting down.
TCTTGCACATTGCCTCCTGAGTTTAATTAAATGGCAATCCATGGGCAAGTTTTGCGTTTTAAGGCTTTCCTACTCTTCGGGATTCTTCTTAATGCGGATCATCATCATGGGACTTGGGGATTCACAGATGAATCTGAACCAAATGGTCTCAAGGAAGAATGGTAGGACTGTTTAATTACTAGTATTCCAACCTGAGTTTTCTTGCTTTTCCCTCGAGAGGCTGGCTGACGTAAACTGATCTTTTCCTCTTTGTATGAATGAGTTTCAAGGGTGAACGAAAAAGCATGGACAATGGTTGAGAAGAAGGGGAATCAGTTTGTGGTAGACAACCATCCGTTCTATTTCAATGGGTTCAACACCTATTGGTTGATGGTATTAGGGGCAGATCAATCTACCAGAGGAAAAGTCACTGAGGTTTTCCAGCAAGCAGCCTCTGTTGGTCTCACAGTTTGTAGGACTTTGGCTTTCAATGATGGGGGTTGGAGAGCTCTTCAGAAATCCCCATCAGTTTATGATGAAGAAGTCTTCAAGGTACTCAACTTTAATCTGATTTTCCTATTTATGGTAAAAGGCTTCATGAGTTCATCTGCATGCAATTTGTACCATGGTCTACATGCTTAATTCAATTCTCTGTATTTCTCGGGTTTGAGTTCATAAATCTTGATAAAACTTCAGGCTATGATCACCCACAGATTTTGCCAAATTCAAGTTCTGTTGTAACACTAGCAGAGATGAATTACTATCCACTTAGTCACCTGCAAGACGCCTGGTTTGCCATCTTAAATCATCCTAGACCGACCCGTCATAAGATCAAATAAATAACAAAAGAGGAGCAGAGAAGTCAAAACGGAGCACAGATCAAATACAAGGGAAGGGAAGGGAAGGGAAGGGAAAGAAAAGCCCGCCTCGAGTCTCAAAACTGTTGTTTTTCTGAAACTAATATTGAGATTTCTTTCGAGGAACAGGCATTGGATTTTGTCGTGAGCGAGGCAAAGAAGTACAGAATCAGGCTCATACTATCATTGGTTAACAACTGGAAGGATTTTGGTGGCAAACCACAGTATGTCGATTGGGGAAAAGCTGATGGCTTCGAATTGAACAATGAGGATGACTTCTTCTCTCATCCGGCTATCAAGACATACTACAAGAATCATGTCAAGGCAAGTTCATCTCCATCATTAGCTTAGCTTTTCCCACAACCATCAACATCGCTGCCTAAGATTAAGTCTCTTCATTGTGCACGTGTAGACGGTCCTTAATAGAGTGAATACTTTCACCCATGTGACTTACAAGGAGGATCCGACCATTTTCGCCTGGGAACTGATGAACGAGCCACGGTGCACTTCGGATCCCTCTGGGAATGTACTGCAGGTTTGCTTTCTCTCTCTCCAACTCCTCCATTTTTTATGTTGACTCACTAACATAACATCTTGACTTGGATGTGTTTGATCAATCATATCATTTGTCCAGAATTGGATACAAGAAATGGCAGCTTATGTGAAGAGCATTGATCCTAAACATTTGGTGGAGATTGGATTAGAAGGATTTTATGGTCCCTCGACTCCCAACAGAGCTCAGACTGTGAACCCAAGTGCATACTCTTCACAAGTAGGAACCGACTTCATAAGGAACCATCAGGCTCAGGGTGTGGATTTTGCCTCAGTTCACATTTATCCGGATACTTGGTATGCAAAAATATCTTTCTTCTCTTGAGAATCTCTACATCACTTTTATGAATCTCCAGTTCACTTTTAATGTTCGATTGATAACTTGTACTTTGCCTTAGTTAACCCCAAGTTTCTTTCACATGTGAAGGATTTCAACAACGATTTCAGAAAAATATATCACATTCTACCAGTCATGGATGCAAGATCACATACAGGACGCAGAGAAATTGCTTGGCATGCCGGTCGTGTTTGGTGAGTTTGGTATATCTTCAAAGGACATAGGCTTCAACTCATCCTTCAAAGACGAGATCTACTCTACAGCGTACAGCATTCTCCTTCATTCTGCCAAGCATGGCGGTGCTGGTGCGGGGACCCTATTTTGGCAGCTTTTTGTAGACGGCACAGAGAACATGGATGACGGCTACACAGTATTTCTTTCAAAGTCTCCCCACTTGTCGAAAATCATAGCACTCCAGTCCACTAGTCTTCGTACCATCAACTCTGCATACAACTATGAGAAAAGATCATTGATGGCGAAAGAGTAGAAAAAAAGCCTTGCATCTGTAAACTTGCTTTACTATCAAAGTGACAGAATACTAAATATTTGCTGATGAAAGATAGAAGAACCTTGATTTAATTTCATGCATCAATAGCTAGACTTACAATGTGCAATCATTCGCCCAAACTAGGCAATCTACTTCTCACTACATTCCTGAATTTCAATAGGTGTTTTATTTCAACACAAAAAGCTATGATTGCAAACCTATAACTCAATAACATTATTCAAATGCCAGTGAACTAAGAATTGCTATATGAAAGCCTTGCTCTTCATTCTGCTTGGTTCAGATCTTAAGAGCAATATATATGAAGAGACAAAATGGTACTCACATTATTAGGACGTATGTATGAAAGATCATCAGAAGAAAAAGTATCTCCTCGACGAAAGATCATCTTGCAGTCAAGCTAAATTTGGAGAGAACAGCAGCAGCTTGATCACCACCAAGCAAGAAATATGGATGCCTAAGGGCGGCAGCAGCTGATAGACGGCCTCTTCGGAGGAACCCTCTCTCGGAGATGAGTTTTGTTGCCAAATCCCAGCCCCTGCCTCCATCAAGATCAAGAATCCTCAGATCAGGTCTTAGACGAGTTCTTTCCCTCCACTTTTCCAAGTCATATCCAAGCATTTTGATTTCAGAGTTGAAGTTTTTCAAGCCAGCAGTGGATCTTAGGGTTGGTATTGCCATTTGGAGGAGGACTATGCCAGCAGAATACATGTCAAATAAATCGGGACTATTTAGCTGCGAATCAATGGAGAATCGACATTAATCCACATAACGGGGCACTCCACCAAACAAAAAGGAAATGCATTTAACCAACCTGCCACAATATGGGAGAAAGTAAAGCAGCAATTGGTTCAGGAGGGGGATTTGGAGTTTCCTCAGGGAGCACATACAACTCAGGAGGACAATAGTCAGGGTCGAGCAATCCACGGTTAGGCACATAATTTTTGCCAATCCGAAGGTCAGTTGCTGCCCCGAAATCAATGAGCTTGATCTGACCTTTCTTTGTAACAACCAGGTTAGCAGGTTTCACATCACGATGAACGATCCCGGTGCCATGGATTTTCTTCAGGGAGCTAATGATTTGCCTCATGATTTGCTTGGTGATGAGAGCATTGCGCTCCAGAGATTCTAGTCCTTGCAAGACACGGCCAAACATAACAGACTCCAAATTCAAAGGGAAGCTACGATCCTTCATGTAGTCACCCAAGTCCCTGTCACCCTATGATATAATTCCATTCCACAACTACTTAAATTAGAATATCGCTGACCCCTCAGTGGGCAGACAGACAGACAGACAGACATCCATATATAGTTTATGGAAAACAAATTTGATTCCTACAAATAACATAACATACCTCAAATTTCCAAACTAGCCACTTTCCACCCTTGACGAACTGAGAACTTGTTTTGTCTGCGACAAAGCTTCCAAGAAACACTGCACATGTTTCAGGTGCTGCTCTAGATAGTCTGTAATTAAACCACTCCTCAAAATCACCACATTCTTCAGCCCCTTGCACCCCAACTTTTACCTGACCAAAGACGAGCAATGAATTTGATATAAACCCAATATCAGAACAGGGCGAAAAAGTCCCTCTTTTTTTTTTTGTTTGGTTCACCTCTACATGATGGCTCTTCAATGCCAGAAAAGCCTATTTCTCAAAGCCATTCTCCACAGGTGTACAGATTAAGGGAAAATGTTTCAGAAATCTTGCCACAGTAGACATTCAGAATTGCGACAAAGTGATCCATCATGATTCATGTTATGAGACAGACAAGACAATGATGAAGGCACACAGTGAATCAGAAGAAACTTGCCTAATATTACTTGCAAGTTGCAATCAAGGAAAGTCATGAGTTTACCTGTTTCAAGATGACCTTCTCCTTGAACCTCTCATCCAACTCCAAGTCTCTCTTTCTCCCTCTCATCTTCACAATCTCATCAGCACTCACATTCTTCGGCACCATAACACCAGAATAAACAATGCCAAAAGACCCTTCTCCTAGCCTATCGGTAATCAAGAAATCAGTCCTCTTCAGCCTCCTCTTACCACTCAAACTATCCAACCCAAGTTGCAGAGGAGCCAGAATGTATGCATCAATGGCCCCGATCAGCACCCCTGGCCTCGCAGTCAAGTACAGCCATGCCACACCAGTAAAAATGGCAATCCCCCATTTTTCACTCTCTGGAAGCTCTCCTGTGAGGCCCTGAAACTGGGCGAACCCTGATTGGAGAAGTGATTTTAAGGGCAGTGATTGCCCCAGTTGAAGGGCGCTGTCTAAGACTGAGTTGCACCTCACCAGGGCTCTACTGGAGCGGGTAGGGAGAGAGTAGAAATGGGTTGGTGTAATGGGTGTGGAAAGTGACGGTGAAATGGATATGCAAGATGGATTTCCTGTGGGAGATGAAGAAAGCAGAGAGGCCATTGATCTTCCAATGGAGGAGAGGTTTGAGGTTGGTGAGGATGGGCTCTATACTAGTCATTTTGTTAGTGTGTGTGAGAGAGAGATAGGGGTAATAAGGGCAATGCCAGCAGTGGCGTGCTTTCTTCCACGTGGGAGTCGTTGGTTTATCCTTGGTTTTGAATGTTTGCGGTATATGTCATCAGACTCATCACCAAAGTAAAAGTTTGCAAATTGAGAGTTTTGGTGGTTTTTTAGGGTGTGCTTCATTATGAAATTATAAGGGATATACAAAAGGATTATAATTTTTTTCTGTTGAATAATAAGATGACGGTGGTTGTTGGTGGCTGGTGGTTGCTAGTGGCTGTGGTGGCTGGTGGTTGCTAGTGGCGGTGGTGGTTGGTGCGGTGGCAGTGGCAATGGAGGACTGGCGACGGCGGCGGCCCGGGCCAGTGGTAGTGATGGTGGACTGGTGGTGGTGGTAGTGGTGGCGGTGGCAATGGTGGGTTGGTGGCGGCGGTAGTGACAGGGGTGGTGGGCTATTGGTAGTAGTGGTGGGTTGGTGGTGGTGGCGGCAGTGGTGG
>JAOWBR010183204.1:0-10578 GCA_028571145.1 Dionaea muscipula | reverse complement strand
CCGTTCGGATCGTCTCAAAATATTCTAGAAAAAAGTGGCGGTAAACTTGGAGGTAAACTTGGCGTCCCATTAACCTGTCCAGATATAGATATATATAGATATATATATATATATAGATATAGATATAGATAGATTGATAGATAGATAGATAGATACACACACACTTGATCACAAGGGTGCTTCGGTCTGAAAATGAGAAGGGTGAAATCCAAATGTTAGCTCCTGATATGAAGCGTGATATTCTAGAAACTGCCCTTGGTCAAAGATATTCCAAATACCAAGCAAAGTTGCTACCTACTATTAGCTGATAAATGAACTTTTGTTTTGCTCAAATGAAAATCCTTGTGTGTAAAGGGTGAAAGTGAAGACCTGATGCATTCATCATTTTGAGGAGATGTAAAGCAATGCATGAGGTGCACTCAAAGCATTAGAGGAGGATTGCATGAAAGTTTGAAGGAAACTGTAAGCCATGACCTTCAGTACCATGAGTTATATTGTTAGCTATCATGAGCTGATGGAGAACATGCTTCAATTGAGTGGAAAAAAAGGTATCACGGTATCACCACTCATGAGCTGGATTATGTAGGTCAGTGGGCGGTATCTCATCTTCGTATTAATAGACCTTGAAGTAAATTTCATCAGCGTTGATTCTGGACAGCCCCTTTTGCAGCCTAATTGACCTTCACCAGGAACTTATTAAGAAAATCACCACTCATATAGCTGAAACTTTTTGTCGCGATGTTGCAATTGGCAGATTGTGAAGTACTTAAGTTTCAAGTTTCAAAGTCACACTTGCCGGGGAAAAGTTTCAAAGTCACACCTCCTTAAAGTATTACTTTGCTTAACCTGACAGATGCATATAGGAGGAAGGTTTTCTTCAATTATGAGAAACGTATCCGAAGACGAAGTCCTCCGGAAAAGGTATCTCTTGACATTCCTGCTCACATATGATTAAGTTATGTTGTTGAAATCAATATCTAATCTACTATGGATGGAGATTTATTTTTACTTTCATTTGTATCTTTTGTGTTGCTAAGAAAATTTTGCAGTTGTAGATACAATATTTGAGGAAACTTCACAATTTGGGATAAACTTGTTGCATTGTTTCTAAAGTACTATCAAAAGTATAATGGATAACAAAAACATTGTAATACTCCATCCCAGATTGGTGGATGAGAAGAGTTGTGTCCAGAACGAATATAGGATTTATTCTCTTAGCATACACGATAGATTCTTCTTAAAGTGACGAAATCCTTGGAACACTGAAGTCTATGGCTATGATCTATGTTGTCTCTGCCCTGTCAAGTTGTTAAAGGGGTCATAGTATGGGCTCGACCATTTTTAAGCAATCAAGCCCATTTTTAGGCAAATGTTGAGATGGTGCCTGAAAGTTGTCTGCAACTTTTATCAACTCCATAGGATGGTTAAATAAATCCTTGGTACATTTATTCTGAATGTGGCCCTTCTGTTCAATTACTGGATAGGATCTCATTTTCTGGTTTGGATATTCATGAATCAAATTCAAGATGTACATTTATCTTTTTTAGCTTATTACTGTATAGCTTTTCATCCTGTAATCTCAACATGATTACAACAACAATAACAACAACAACAACAACAACAACAACAACAACAAGATTTTTTTTCACTAGGTGGGGTCGGCCACATGAGTTCCCAAGGACACATGTAAAGATCCGACAAATAAAATACACTAGTTGTCAACTGTCTAACACGCAACATGATTCCTAACCATAAATGTTGGGCTGGAATGTGGACTAAATGTTTCTTAAGCTACTCCTTTCTCTAATAATTCCTTTTGTTGCTCGTCAATTTCTTTGATGTCTGTTCATGTATAAATCATCTGTTTGACCCTTATGATTATAGTAGGATCTCTTAATCTGTTGGGTTATCTTCGAACGAGCTTCTCAGGCGTGGGAGGGATTGCACCTTGTTCCTGTTTGATTGGACTTATTTCATTATATGACTATAATGTCTTCAATTTTGTGTCTGAAGGTATTTGAGTACTTTGCATCTGTGCAAAATGCTGAAGGAGAAGTTCTCATGACACCAGGTGACCTCATGCGGGCTGTTGTCCCTGTTTTCCCTTCATCTGAGTCCAATCTGGTTAGAGAAGGTCACCTGAAAGGTGAACGGAGCCCTGGCGAGTTAGGATGTTCTCCTTCTGAGTTTTTTATGCTCTTCGACGTGGACAACGATGGACTTATATCATTCAAAGAGTGAGTTGTTCATTTTCATGTTTGATTTCAGTTGCGAGTAAAAACATCTTGTATTCCCTTCTTGTTGAAAAGCACTTCATGGCACACTTAATCCTCTACGTTACTTTGCAGGTATCTCTTTTTTGTAACACTACTCAGCATTCCAGAATCAAGTTTTTCTATAGCCTTTAAGATGTTTGATGTGGATAATAATGGGTTGGTACCAGTTCACCTCATCAAATATCATATCATATTCTATGATCAATATCCATTTCTTTGCAAGATCTTTGTTTCTTAGAGTTCTAATCTAATGATAGAATGCATATGCTGGTTTCAGTGAGATTGACCTTGAAGAATTTAAGAAGGTTATGGATTTGATGCGAGTTCAGAATAGACAGGGGGCAGCACACAGTGATGGTCTTCGTGCTGGGGTCAGAATTGGCGGTTCTGTAGCAAATGGTGGTCTAGTCGAGTACTTCTTCGGCAAAGATGGGAAGACATGTTTACAACATGACAAGTTTGCGCAATTCTTGAGAGATTTGCATACAGAAGTAAATCTTCCCATCTCAGCTTTAATTTGATCATGTGTTGCTTGTTAGTGATGTTTTTTTTTTATCTACTACCTTGCATTGTCATACATTGTTTGTTATACATTATTACATATTTGCTGTATATTATTAGATATTACTATTTATAACTCTTTTGATTAGGTTAGGACAGTACGTATTAAGCAGTCGACAACCAATGCGTTTTATTTGTCAGATCCTAACGGATACGTGTTTCGACCACCCCATCTCGACCACATCTCACTCCCGACCACACCTAGTGGGATGTGGTCGGGATGATAATGATGTGTTGCTTGTTACTATAGATAGGGTCTTGCTCGTGATTAATTTGGTCAATTTTTTCTTATTTAGATTGTGAGGCTGGAATTTGCTCACTACGATTGTAAGTCGCGAGGAAGTATATCGGCCAAGGATTTTGCCCTCTCTATGATTGCTTCTGCGGACATGAGGCATTTAAACAAGTTGCTAGAACGGATTGATGCGATAGACAGGGACTCGCATCTTAGCAATATTCAAATATCTGAAGATGAATTCACAAAGTTTGCGGAACTACGCAAGAGATTGCAGCCATTTTCATTGGCTCTATTGAGCTATGGGCAAGTGAATGGCCTATTAACAAGACAAGACTTTCAACGAGCAGCATCCCAGGTAAGGGCTAACGGCCGTCCGTGTATCCAGCCAGCCTTGCATCTCCCTCCCTGTCTGTTCGTTCCATACCTCCTTTTAACACTCTTTTTTCAATATCAGGTTTGTGGTGTCGGTCTCTCGGACAATGTGGTGAACATCATCTTCCATGTGTTTGATGCAAACGATGACGGAAACCTGAGTGCGGACGAGTTAGTGAGGGTACTAGAGAAGCGGGAAAAGGACGTCGCTGGAACCGTGGAGGATGGTGTTCTGGGTTTCTTTTCATGCTGCTGGGGCTGTGCGTGCAAATAGAAGCTACATCTCCAAGTTACTTTCCTTGTCAGCTCACTGCTAGCAGATATACTGAGTCCATGAACTAACTGTACATAAGTATTAACTTTTTAATGTTTTGTTCCATAAAATAAAATAGCGATGAGAAAGAAGGATGCATGCTAGTGTTTCTGTTTCAGTCTCATCAAGACTTCAGGTGTCTTCAGCTGTAACAAGTTAGGGTCCCCATACATACTTCACTCTACATACATGTATGCCCTCTGTTTTCAGTCCAAGCAAATTTCTCCTATAGGGTTTTGTTACGGTGAGCCTGAGCTATCCTCATTAGATCCGCCCTCGGCTTGTCCCCCTGTAACATGCTTTCATGCTGCAGGGGAACAAAACAAGCACATCAAGCAAAACACGAAAGGCATAGAAGTAAGTTTAATGATTCGGTAGAAACAAACGGATTCAGTACCAAACATAGATCGCAATGAAACCTCAAAAACAGGAATATCAACTGGATCAGCACCCAAGCTATGTGTGTTCTCACTGAAGCTTTTCAGGTAGTCCCGGTTCTGGCTTTTCTAGATATCCAAAACCAAAACAATCTCTGTTCACAAGCTAAAAGCATTCCTAAAGCCGTTTCAGCATTAACTTTTTTCATTTGGAACTTTCTGATGTAGAAACTTGGCCAACAAACAGTCATCGTGGTCTCCCACGCAGCATTCGGAAAAGCAGGTGATGGCGCAATCGAGTACAAGAAATAATAACATGTTGAGAGGTCCGATGTAAAAAGGACGATGGCAATTCAAAATACCCTTTCTGTCATTTCAAAAGCACAATTAACATAACATCCGTTGTTATAACCAATTTCTATAGTCTGTTCTCAAGATCAACAAAGTGAAGCCCAAATCAGATGCAGCATCATACCAGAATCCAAATGTCCAATGCAGAGGTTGATGGCATCATGCATTGTTGAAGATTTTAACATTTTTTTCAGTTCAAAGATGTGAAATCTTGTAACGTGAAGTAAAGCCGCGTCCGAAATCCAAGAAAAACGCTTCTGCTCAATCCAGCATTTCTTGTAATCTATGGCACTGTCCTGCAAGTTGACAAGAAAATCGCCAATTAACAATGATTTTTCTCACTTGTGTACCAAGCCTGAAAAAGACCAGCTTTTTTTTCCCCCTACTGAAACTGCAAAGAAGTAACAAAATTGTAACAGCGAGTGATTTTTTCCTCTTTTGGGTGTTGGCTACAATTACAAGAATCATAAGTTGGCAGAAAGTGATGCGTTTAGCGAGAAAAATACGAATCAGCCATTCAGATTGCATGTAATATATGCCGGACATTACACACCATAACAAGTTCAAATAAGGCTTCCCAGCGACAGAAAGTTCCTAACATTGTGAAGAGATAACAATGGAATTATTTCAAGCAAAAATGCCATCCTCCTCATCAATTGCAACATCTGTTCTAACAGGGCAAACAAATTCACCAGATATAGCAAAACAGCTTATGCAGAAAACAAACTACACCAGAAAGGAGAGAGGTAATAGCATTCAAATCCCAGCACCCCTTGCACATAATGAAATGTCTCTTGCTACAGTTTACCAAAAAAGAAAGGCCCTTGCTACAACCAAATCCATTGTGCTTTATATTTCTTTTCCTTTTCCTCGCAGGGAAAAAAAAAAAGGGTTAGAACTGCACATGCACTAAACTTGAGTCTTATTCATTGCTCAAGAGCACTTTATCCCTTGCCCTACCAGGCTACCACAATTGAACTTCAATTTCACTGTGACTCCGTATTGGATTTGCTTCTAAGGCTTGATGTTACTAACTGGACATGATTTCCACAATGAAACACCAAAATGCAAATAGAATAAAAATACCCATTCTGCTAACAGCAAGGAGCTCCGCGTGGTTTTCTCTTTTTCTTTTTTCGCTTTGAGTTCTAAAAGCTTCAGTATGGAGTAGTGCAATACATAAACGCATTAGTGCATCACCTTGATGGGCATTCACATATTCCCATTCATCTCTAGAAGGATCCTGCTTTCTCATGATAAGATCTTACTATATATACCATATAATAAATAGTTGTTTTAAGGCAAATGCTTGATAAGTTTGAATATGTTTGAGTAAGCCATTGTTTTAGAGAAGCAAATCAAGTAGCAGATTATTTACATGGACCAAGGCTATCAGCTTCTAGGACTCGTGATGATATACATGAGGTGTGATGACATATGTGAGGTGCAATTTTCTTAACTGTGAAGGAAAGATGAACTATTTACCGAAAAAAGGAAAGATGAACAAGAATACTCCTTTTGGAGACTATGATATGACTATATTTTCCGCAGAAATCTCACAACAAAAACTACCAAGTTTCTTGAGAAGCACAAGTTTACCACTATTGGAAATAAAGATTCTAGAGATTCACATAATGGAAGATGTATGGCAAATGGTCTCTTTTCAGTGGGCTCAACATACAAAAATCACCTAAATTTAAAGATATAGCATATGATTTTGCAAATTAGGAAACATTCCAAAGTCTTAATTATCTTGTAAAGAGATTCCCTGCTCTCCGGGAGTTCCATAGCAATGCACTATACCGTAGTTGGGCACTAACAGTAATGCCCACTACTACAAAACCTCATATTGAATCTCAAGCTATACAAAGAGGAGATGATATTGAATCAAGTTTACTATCAGCTGAAAAGTAAACAACTACATGGGATAAGCTACGGGAAGGCCTAGCAACCCTCTCCCACCGCCTCTATCACTATATCTGGCAATATCCTTCTATCAATAAATATCTTCTCAAAGGCTTGGACCTGGACTCTTGCAGTGGAGCACTTTTACCGTAGCATGAAAGCATAATTAACTCGAACTTTGAGCCGAACTTCAATGAGCTGACTCAATCTAGAAAAGAGAACCTATTTCACATCAGATTTTAAATTGAAAATCAAATTGTCTGCAAATTACTGAAGCACGTACCCGTCGGGTACAGTTTAGTTTGTTCATTAAGAAATTTGGATCTATCTGTTCATGAAGAATGTACCAAACTTCACATGACACATCCATGATTCTGGTTGACTTTTTGATTATGTGGAATGCAATGGAAGAACCATCACGAGGATCAAGAATAAGGAGGGAAGCATCAAAGTTGAAAGCGAAGAGATAGGATGATATCTGTAGGCTTGGTAGTGTTGTATGAAAGAACAGGGTGGAAGAAAGGCAAAGAATGAAGCAGTTTAGACTTGTACATTATTAATGTATATCCTGATGTCCTAACATCAACCAGTTTTATGGTCATTACTTTCTCACATGTTATTACCAAATTGAACCGTGAAGATTCAGGGATCATGCATGGCATTGCAGTACAGATTGAGACTCACCACTTCAAAATCCTCAACACAGTTGAAGAAATAAACTTGAAATGATAGATTAAACAAGAAAATATCTAGGTGGAATCTGAAAAATCAAGGCAGAAGAAAGCAGTCAAACCATCAAAGATCAGTAGTAGGCACTTCAGATAACTTTAAAATATTGTCTCTACAAGCGTGCAGACCACACTGAAGCTTATCATTTCATGCCTAACTTCAGGTCCAATGCCAAGAGAAGCACATAACATATATGCAACCCACCATTGAAACATCATTGGAAGAAATACTGACCTACTCATGTAAAAATGGGCCTAAGAAGATCCACTTGGCAGCGCAGAAAAGTGGCGTATAACCAAAGGAGGTCGTACAGCACGATGTTTCACCTCATTCTCCTTGCGAGCCTTGTACATCTCTTCTGTCTCAATTACAACTAGTCTTTTGACCTAAAACAGGACTGAAAACATTATAAGTTGAAAGAAATCTGAAGCAAAGAGAGCCAGGTAAAGTACGTTTTCTGACCTGCTGCAGCATTCCTCTTACTGTGGCTGTGTTCCATCTCATGACAGTCCGGTTGCACTTGCGCAAACGCAACAACTCTAGGGTACGTCGGTGAAGTCTTCTAGTTCCTGGTATTCCCCTAACCAATGTAACATACAGGTTGGCACTCCATGCAATAGGAACCTGCGCTTTGAACGCCTTGAAAGCATTCATGTCTTTCAAAGTGCATCCAATAACATAAAGAACAGAAACCCACCACACGCATTAGAAAAAGAACTCCAATATGCTACACCATAGGCCAAACCTGGTTACATTTTGGGTATGTAAGTGAGCAAAACTGACCTGGTTACTCATTGTTACATCTTTTTTCTTTTGTTAGCTCCATCTGATATGCTGATTCATTCAGCATTATGTTGATTCATCTGATATGTTGATTCAGTATATGTCGATTCATTAGCTCCATCTGATTCATCCCGTGATATGCTGATTTATCCATTTCATTAGCTACATCTTATTACTGACACACTATATGCTCCTTTGCTAATTAAAAGGTTGATACAGTTTACGTGGATTTCAGAAAAAGCTGGACTGCTAAGCGTGCAGTGTGAATTACGATTTCTGAGATGGTAAATTGAACTGTAAACCCTCTGATTTTGTAGTTTCTTAGACAATTTGGGTGTTTTTTTGGATTGTCACCTCCTCGATGTGTTTGTGGATATGAATGACTTTTCATAGGCTTCCTTCAATGAGGATGAAACTTTAAATCCACCTGAAATACCTTTCGGTGCACCATATGTGGGTATGGAGTTTGGTACCATAGAGGATGCAAAGAGTTATTATGAAGAATATGACAAACAACAAGGGTTTTGTATACGCACAAGAGATATGAAGAAAGGCATGTGGAGATCTGATCAAATAACTCGAGCCTTGTTTGTTTGTTCATATGAAGGAAAACAACCACAAACTGAGCAATCATATATGGTAGAACAAGAACCTTACAACATAGCAGAGGAAGCGAATGAGACAAGGGTAAAAGAAAAAACAGAAAACTAGAACTTCTTCAACTATTAGAATGGGCTGTGAAGCTGCAATGCTGATTGCATTTGATAGATTTAGAGGTGGATTTGTAGTATCCGCTTTTAATGATAAACATAATCACTCTTGTGTTACCCCCAAAAAGAGAAAAATGATGAGTTACAGAAAGATGTCGAAGGCTGTGAAGAATATGGCTGAGACTTTTCATAGAGAAAACATGCGGGTTTCCTCACTGTGTGCACTCTTTGGAGGTGATACTATTGGTTTTAATAGTAGAGACTGCTATGATCACTTGAGAAATATGAGGCACAAAGCTTTAGAATTAGGAGATGGACAGGTTGTGTTAAAACTTTTTCCAGCAGAAACAAGTTTAGAACCCACACATTAATTATGCAATCCAATGTGATGAAGAAGGGAGGACAATTAATTTTTTTTGGAGTGGATGCTCGTTCACGGATGGCAAATCAGTATTTTGGAGATGTTATTACGTTTGATACTATGTATCGAACAAATAGGGGTTGTTGATTCGAGATTCTCACTAAAAAATGAGCAAATAGAAGACTTTATTAGTGAACACAAACGACGAGTTATTGATTCGAGATTCTCACTATTATATCATGCGGGTGAAGTGTATACAAGAAATATTTGGGTAAAATTTAAAGATGAATGGGGTGAGATTCTTGATTGGCGAGTTGACGAAGGAGAACAATACCTTGATTGTAGACTCTTTCATGTTAGTACGAAAGCATAAGTCACAAAGCACCCTGAACTTTGTAGTACAATTGAACCCCACAACTCTTCAGTATACTTGTCAATGCCAGAAGTTCAAATTCTCGAGAATGATTTGTAGACATATTCTGAAACTTTTGGCTCGATTTGATATTGATAAGATACCAAAAAACCTTATTCATAGGAGATGGAGGAAAAGGGCAAATAAATTTCGGGGAATGGATAAGTCAAGGCTGGTTGATGGAAATAATGAACATGCAGAGTCATTGAGACTTAATCACATGTGCTCTGAGATGTCCAAGCTTACTTGTATGTCAGCACCATACAATGATACATACATCGTATGTATGGACATGGTGAATGAAGCATCGAGACAAGTCGGTACTACTATCAATTCTCTAATGTCATATCGTGCAACCATTGAGGCAGCTGCAGAGGCAGGAGTAGGGGGGAATGCACTAGCAAGTGCATGGGCAGCTTCAGGGGAGGTTTAGGGGAAAATGCATGGGTTGATGTTGGGACTGCTTCTGGTCACAGTATAGGGGTTTCTGCTTCCAACTATCCTATACTTCGAGATTCTTCGGGTCAGAATCTTTCCTCGTCTTAGTCCAGAATATTGGATCCGAATGTCTCACAAACCAAAGGCCAAAAAGGGGTAAAGAAATTGTGAGTGGATCTTCTAGAATGAAAAGTGGTCTTGAGATCACCACGAAAAAAAACAAAAGGATGTGCAGGTACTTCATTGCATCCACACCTAATAACATTGTCCGACGATGCGGTATTAAATGACGACAAACTCCTCTAAGTGGCCATTAGAACCAATGAATTATAAATCCTACATATCGAAATGGAATGAAAACATAATGAAAAAGAATTAGCAGTATTAGCAATGGGCAACGGATGAGCAATGGGCAAAAGAAATTTTGATTGTACAATGAACAAATCCATCGAACCCTAATGGAATCTACTCACCGATACCTGAAAGGAGGAAACGCAGATATTCTGCTCACCAATACCTAAATTTTGCTCAAAATACCGAAAATGAAAAATGGTCTACAAATTGGTCGAACATATGGAAATAATCGAACCCTAAAAATCGAAATGGCTAGAGAATGGAAATAATCGAACAAATTGAGGATGAAGGTGGTGGGTGGAGGATGACGGAAATAATCGAACAAATTAGTCGAACAAATGGAAATAATCGAACCTTACCGTCCGCCGGTGGTCGACGAAGATGGACGATGAAGGTGG
>JAOWBR010183193.1:0-10579 GCA_028571145.1 Dionaea muscipula | reverse complement strand
AAATTCTCATAATTCAAATTTGGGGGCACAAGCACCATATCTGAGATACCACCCTTGTATGCACATCCTTCCCAATTACCACCATGAGTAACGATCACCTTTAACGCGTCCATATGTATATAACCTGAAAAAAACAAAAACATCAATTTCCGATATATTATCGGTCAGACCGATCATATATCGGTCAGACCGATCATATATCGGTCTGCCCGATCGGTGTCAATCGGTCTGACCGATGATGATATCGGTCAGACCGATGATGGTATCGGTCAGACCGATGACATATCGGTCAGATTGATCATATGTCGGTCTGACCGATCATATATCGGTCTGACTGATCACTCTCGGTCTCGGAAGAACGAAGATCTGTCATGCAAGATGCAAAATCTCAAAACATATAAAATAAGGGAAGAACAATGGCTTAGAACAGATAGAGCAGAACAAACAGGGCTTAAAGCAGAGAAAGAAGAACATAGAGAAATCGCAAAATCGAAAACTCTAGAACAATGGCCAACGAGAGCATTGCAAAGCGAGGGAAGAACACCAAATATCAAGCATTGGAATATTAAACAATCAATTTCGCACCTGCGAGTTGCGATTTTTTCCTTTCTTCTTCTACCTTGGAATCGGTCCTAGGCAATGCTCTCCTCGGTCGAGAAGAAATGAAGAGGGCAGGCGCAGCGAGGTGGTTAGACAAAGACATTCCTAAGGGCATTAATGTTATTTCCTTGCTTCAAGTGGCTAGAAAAGAGTTTTTGAAATAGGGTGGCTAAAAAAGAGTTGTGACATATGAAAGTGATTATTTTTGATAATTTGCTCTAAAAATATTGATTTTATTTTACTCCGAAGTCCGAACTAAGAAATACGATTATCTATATTTTTAATCTTTTCTTTTTTATAATCTCTGAACAGGTAGTTGATTTTTTAGTATTAGCTTTTGCTGCTTTATTTTTTAGAATTCATTTTTTCTTGAAATTGGAATTTATTAGAGATATTACGGTAAATTTTAAAGTGTCAGATCTTCTGATATGAGAAGTTAAAAAAAGAAAAAAAAAAATTTTGAACAAGGTAAGCTTTTATATATTGAGAGACATTCAAAAGGATCTCTAAAGGCTAAGGGGGATGGCACCAACTAGACATCTAAAGACAAACACAGAAAAAACTCAACAAAACTACCTATACAAGAACTAACCCAACGATTAATACCCAAGGGGAATAAAGGTAGGAAATCTACGGTACAACATCCCATACACGTTTCTCTGCACAGTTTTCACCTACTAGCACCTTCATGATTGCATATGTTCCTATCCCTCCCCCCTCCACTTTTCACAATGTAGTTAAATGAATGAATGGTGGTGGTGTGATGGAAAAGTCTCTTATTCCCTTGAATCATGACTGCCTATTTTTTTATATTTCTTATATATATATATAATAGGGATAACTCATGCACCGTACGAAAAAAAAAAGTTAATATTATGAGAAAAAAATCCCCAAACCCTTACCCCTGTCCATCATTCATGTGACACTTATATTAGACACAATTTATATTTATGTTTGTCTTATAATTTAAAATGCTTCTTCTTTGTAATAATAATAATAATAATAAGCAAAGGAAGAGGGTGATGGATGGACGTCTGTTAGATTTCTGGGCCATGCTTTTCTCTCCAACTACTTATTGCATAAGGATTTTTGTTTTTGGCATGTTACAAATCAAATAGATTTCAATAATATAAAATTATATTATTGTCATCACAATAGTCATTGTTTATTATATTTAACCATTTCACTTGGCCGCTTCATTTTGATAATTATTATATTTTTTTAGTTGGTCTCCTTTATTTTTCATTTTTAGCTCTGTCCCTACCTGTTCCTCCACAGATGATAGACCGCAGCTCCAAAGCATGCTTGAACAGTGGCATCACCAATTCCACCCCCGGAGTAGAGTCTAGTAATTTTTACTGCAGCATTCGAGAGTTTCTTAGGCATACAGATCGACAACCAATGACACAAATTCCTCCATACAGGCTAGTGTTCAGCGCAGGAGAAGAAGATATACTCGATATCTTCCGGGTGGGTTTTACAAATAGGGCAGTCACGAAGCACATCGTTCTCTCTCTATCTGCCTTTAGTTTGGATTCTATCAAGCATGACAAGTCAGAGAAAAAAAGAGATTGGGGGTTTAGCACCTGGGCCCAAACAAACTTATTTCACCACTTGACTTTCCTTTTCTCTCTCATAAAGTCATAGACTTTGGGGATATGCAGTTTACCATTTACACTCCAAGTCTCAAATAACTGTGCAAGGTTCCCACTCCCAGCTATCCTTTCCAGATCCTTCCTAATCTCCATAATCTTCCTCATAAGTGGAGACATATCCTTTTTGATGATTTTTTCAAAAGCAGTCAGTATAAAGTTTAAACAGCAATGTGTTTGAATATTCTCTTTGTTGATTTTTCTGTTTTTTAAGCAAATAAATTACCGTTAGTTTTTTTCCCAATATCAAAATTTCTATAATCACATTAGAATTTGTCTACTTTGTTTAATTTCTTTATTCTTTTATATCTGAACTCGTTGATTTAGTCTTTGATTACTTATAAAAATTCGTGGACATGTCAAGTACCGCTTCCCAGTGGTTCGTTCTCAATCATTTTCTCGTATGTTTTGCGACTACATAACGCACGGTTAGAAAGGTTCCCAATTGGATAGCCTCAAAATCACAATCCGATGCTTAAGTCAATAAATTATCCGCTTAGAAAATACAACCCGTCTCACTTATGCATTAAAGACCGTCTCACTTGCTATAACTTATGGTTCATTGGGCTATAAAAACTGAAACGATGCACGCACGTAACACCACCACAAAACAGAACAAATATGGAAATAGAACCTGATATACGGGAAAAAATCCCCTAGACACGTGAACAAAAGGACACGGGAGACGACCGGGTTCGCGGGGTATCGGTTCGACGACGAACGGTCCGGTTCTGGCCAGGGTGATCAGCCCGGCACAGTGCCTTAGCCATTTTCATAGCTCTCTTCGATAGCAGGGAATGATCTGTCCGGGTGATCAGCCCGGATAACCTGCCCAGGTGATCAGCCCGGGCTCCCATACTTGACCATTTCCTTGGCCAGCCTGGATGGCCAAGAGTGATCTGCTCGGGTGATTTGTCCGGGTGATCTGCCCGGGCCTCTTCACTCTTTTCTTAACCAGCCTGACTGGCCAAGAGTGCACAGCCCGGGTGTACAGCCCGGTCGGTCATTTTGGAGAGGCATATCGGTAATCTGATAATTTTCCCTCGTCCCTTTCCTCCTTGCCTATATATATGAGACCCCCTAACCCTTCAGGTATATGATTTCTTCCGATTTTAACATCTTTTTCAACCATAAGCTTGATTCCACGTCTTGCTTTCCTTGACTGACTTAAGCATCAGAGCGGTCGTCCCGGGCTTAAAACCTCGGGCTTCCCTCTAACGTGGTTTTTTAGTTTTTCCAGGTCCAAGAGTCGATCTACTGATACCCGAAGCCGATTCAGCGTCGGCTCAGCTTGTTGAACCGATTTTCCCTGCTTAGGCAACCAGAAGCGGTTTTGAAGCCTTAGGTGATATCGCTTGACTCATTTTCAGGCGATAACACCAACCCAGGTCATGCGAGTCATACAAATCATGTAAAACATACCTAAAACCAACTCAGTTCTAGCATGCCATATATATATTCTGAATGAACACATGCTCAATACATCATACAGAAGCAAACAGATCATACATCTCAATTTCCTTATCACACAAGGGCATGAGAACTTGTATGGTAACTAAGAGAAACATCTCATCCAGGGAGGTGATATGAAAGGAACATATACCACACATAAAATTCCTTATCACAGAAAGGCATGAGGACATGGAAATGCCATTTACAGTCACAAACTCTAAGGGATCCCCTATAACTACTTGCGTACACCCTGACATGGCGACCAGAACGTATGTACAACCAAGTAGAGTAAACCGTTCTGGTCCCCCGTAGCTAGCGAAAAGACGTAAAGACGATGTGACACCAAAAGATGGCCGAGGTAACCCTTAGAAAGGTCAATATTTAATCTTTTAGAAGAGATTTTATGATAATCAAATCATTTATATTTTATTTTGGTTTGGTTTTCTTCAAAACTTCCACCTTAGCCCGACTGGGTTGGTGGGAAGTGTTTCATTGAGGAGTTGGGTTCGAATCTCGTGGGGTGCGTTTTGATCTTTTTATGATTTTTAATCTCATTGGGGGGAGAGGATTTGACATTTTTTGCCCTCTCCTTGATTAAGGGATTTAATTTGGGGGTTTTAATTACCCATTTTTCATAACCCCCACATTCACTCTTTCCTCTTTTTCTTTTCTTTTCTTTCTCTCTCTCACGTAACTCTCTTTCTCTCCCTCTCTTTGGTGTCTCCTTTTCCCTTCTTGGAGCAGTGGCAGCCGCCTCAGTAGAGGATCAAGGAGGCAGCCATCTTGGTTTGATCATGGGCGGGACATTCATTGGATCATCATCCTCTTCACGGTAAACTCCTCTTTCTCCGTTTTCTCAGTTACGGATTTGATGTAGTGGTGATGAATCTGATGGATGATTTTTCCCCTTGTGTTTTTGCTGTCAACCGGTTGTAGAGAGGAGGAGAGGGATCGTACTCACGACGGGATTTGAACGTGTTCATCGAATTCGA
Source organism: Dionaea muscipula (assembly GCA_028571145.1). Taxonomy (NCBI): domain Eukaryota; kingdom Viridiplantae; phylum Streptophyta; class Magnoliopsida; order Caryophyllales; family Droseraceae; genus Dionaea; species Dionaea muscipula. The sequence continues at coordinate 5,883 of JAOWBR010183193.1, read as the reverse complement.
TTTAAGGTTAGTTTTGATCATTTTTTGCCCTAGGATGCTTTTGAGTTGATGAGGCATGTTAGGATGCATACCTATGGGTTGTTTGGACTTGTTTTGATGTATTTTGATTAGTGTAGTAGCCTGGCATTCGTGGATTTGCAATTGGAGAAGCTCGCACGATTTCTGCATTCTGCAGAAATCGAATTCTGTAGAATTTTCGTGTCGTGGACATCCTTGAGGACGACCACGAGGACGTCCACCCATGAAGTTAAACGGTGGACGTCCACTCAAGCCCCTATCCATTTTTCTTAGCGGTCAGTCCTAGTGTTTTGAGCATGGATCTTCGGGGCATGGTTCATAGGCGTTTTATGGGGGACGTTGAGCGTGGTTTGAGGTTCCGTTGGGTTGGAATGGTTATGGAATGTCCTAAATGCACTGTTAGGAGGATTTAAGCATTTTTCTCGCATAGTTTAACACGCTCATGATTCATTGAGTTAGTTTCTCTATTGTTTAGTTTCGTAGATGGTGACATGTCGGTGTTTGGAGTCTGGTAGTTGCTTTAGCTCGTGTTGGGCTTAGCTGGTCTTCAGGTGAGGGGTGTACATAATCCTTACCTACCTTCTACCTCCATATTTTATGCATTGCTGTTCTTTCATAGACTTTTCTTGATACCTCCTTTCATGCAGTTCATGCTCTGCAATTGTGAATATTATCATGTTTGTTGTCCACTCGCATACTTTTGATGAGTTACGTATTCATTTTATAGTTGGCCTGACTTCCCTGTTTTTTCATGACGGTTATCCATGATAGTGTAGTTATTTGTGTTGGCCTTCTGTTGTCATCTTTCTTACGAGAGGATGTGAGGTATCATTTGAGGTTGTGAGTTAAGATGAGGTGGATGTGGTGTGTTCATTGACTATTTAAAGCCTGAGGGATATGTCTCCTTAGGGGGTTGACTTCGGCTAAACGGGCTACCGTGTGTCGCAACGTCCTTAGGTCTTGTGCACGACCTGGACGGAATCTGTGTTAGGATTTATTTGTTAGTGTTTTGATGATGCATGCTTAATTGTTTAGATAGTTAGTTAAATGAGTGATAGAAGATTCAGGCGAGGTCTAGAACCAGGCGAGGTCTAGAATCAGGCGAGGTCTAGAGCCAGGCGAGGTGTAGAGCCAGGCGAGGTCTAGAACCAGGCGAGGTCTAGAGCTAGGCGAGGTCTAGAGCCAGACGAGTTCTAGAGCCAGGCGAGGTCTAGGACCAGTTGAGGTCAACACCAGTTGAGTTTAAGACTAGTTGAGTTCAAATCCAGTTGAGATCAAGACTAGTTGAGTTGAAGACCAGTCGAGGTTAAAACCAGTCTAGGGTTTCGAATTCATCAAGGGTTCCAGAATCACTAAGGGACAACACGTGGCTTTCTAGAATTGTTCATTATTTAATTCAACTGAGGTTTGAATTAAATTCAAAAGATTTGAAGAACGTTTAGACACAACCAAATAAAGACAAAGATTTCATGGCAGAGAAAGGATAATAAAGCTGTCACAGTTGCAAAGCAAATATGGTCAAGGGTTCACGTGATGCATGAAGACAATGCAACATCCATTTTGACAAAGGGAATGTCAGTTTCCAGAAACCCTAGTCATAAAAGTGCTTTTGGAAAAGCAAACACGAAAAGGGAAAAGAAGGAAGGCATAGATCTATTTTCTTCGGGCTTTGAAGAAAAGGGATAGAAGATTCAAATGAACAACTTTCAACGGGAAGTTTTTCAAGAGAGGGGTATAAATACTCAGAGATGAAGCTGGAGAAATCAACTAACAACAACAAGCATCCATTGAAGTTTTCCTGAGCATTCAAGTTTTCATTCTAGCTCTCAATCACTGAGACTCGAGTAATCCCTAGAGCTTACAAGCATCATCTAAAAAAGCTCGAGGAATCACTACTGTGTGATTCATTTCCCTAAAACAAGAACAGTTTATCTTGTTTGATTGGTGAAGCAGTTGAGGCTGTGAAGGACCAAGATCAGTGAAGTGGTGAACCACGAAGGACTGAGGATCAGTGAAGTCATTGCTGTGAAGGAACTGCAAATGTGAAGCAACGTGGTTGTGAAGGACAAAGGCAGCAGCTGAAGCAAGCAAAGGGGTGAAGAACTGAAGGACTGAAGGCAGTTGAAGCAACACAAGTTGTGAAAGAGTTGTGAGGGTGATAGCAGCTGAAGAAGTTCTTCGAAGGAGCTGCACAAGGGTTTACAGTGTTTTGATACTGTTTCACTGTGTATTGGTGTATAGTGCATAGTGAATTCCTCCCACATCACCGGGAGAAGAGAAGAGTAGTGGATTACACCACCGTGAACCTCTATATATTGCGTGTCATTGCATATCATACTCATACACAACATAATCCATATTAAATAACTAAGAACAGAGTTAAAAGCTAACTTAAAAAGGACTATATAAATTATTATTGCGCTGCACAACTTTGATAAGGTTAAATTTTTTTTAAAACCTATAAGTTTATTCACCCCCCTCTGAACTTATAGAGCCCTTTATTTCGGGACCAACACAAACATGACCTTAGTGTGTATTTTACACCTCAATAGAAGTTTTTTTTTTATATAACCAATGTATCTCCCGGGTCAGCTTTCGTACACCTCAGAGATTAATCCCGAAAAGTATGCAATAACTCATAGACCACATACTTCGATTAACCACCCCGAAGGGTGATGGGCTTATAACTACAGGAGGCCTAAGAATTCAGGCCCATTTATAAAGGCCTCCACTTAACTCTTCCCCTTGTCATTCTCACCACGCTTTATGAGGCGCAATTCAAACACAGGATCTCGAGGATAGGTGGGTGAGCGCAGACCAATTGCGTCACTCTTTATGAGTACCTCGAAGTTTTGGATGCATATGGTTGTTTAAGCTTTGATCCGATATGTAGAGATACCAGACTTTTTTTTTTCCCCTTCCCTTTTTATATGGTTGTAATCAATCGATTATCTATCAATATATTTCTTTGATGATTAAAAAAAAAACTTTGATCCAATATGAAATTACCTGATATGATCAAGCTAGCATTCTAAAATATGGGGTTAATTTCTCAAAATTAGAAGCTAAAATCTGGAACTAAAAATTACAGGCCTATAAAAATGAATCCAAACTTGATGATATAATATGATGTTATTTTTCTAACCACTTTTTCTACAACAAATTAAGCAGTTAACCATGAAACAATTTAGACCTGTTAAAACCACACAATATTTAGAACCTAAACTTCAAAGATTATCCTTTTTTCACTCCCAGGATCCCTAAATTTTCGACCAGCTCATAGTTTCGATCAAGGAGGGTTTATTAGCAACGAAGCGTTTATCTTATCATCTAATTGACGAAAGCTAAGCTTGGCTTGGCTTCAAACATCGCTAGCTTCCGTTAATTCATCCTCTTGTTTTCTTCTTCTTCTTCTATGTTTCTCCAAGAACCCATTGCCATCCTGGTTATAATTCTCGACAGTTTAATTAGGGTTGATCTATATATCTGCATTTTTTTCATCGTTGAATCCTTGGCTTTCAAGTCTTTGGTTCATTGCGAGCACGTTGAAGAAGCATATCAATATAATTTGATCAAATTAAGTACCAAAGTTCTGCATGCACAAACACTCTCCATGCAAATGATCATTGCTGGTAAAGGTCAGCAAGATTATTAATTCTTTGATTTTGCTAATTTTCCTCAGGTTTGATGTTGTGAGATTTCATTATAGCTAGACCTTGTAAATGTTTGATTATATATGGTGCAGATATAAAAGGCTATGTGTGTGCGTGAAAAGAAGCAAGTGTAGCTTAATTATATTAGAAGGCATTAATTCATCATGAGCATGAAAATGAAGGGCCTGTTAAAAGGTCTAAGATACATTTCTCAGATATTCGGTAATATGCCATTGCTCGCTTTATTGGTTATTGAACGTAGGAATATATATTACTAGCAAAAAATGATCTTGATGCCCGTTATCGGGGATTTTGTAACAGAGGAAGAGGAAGAGAAAGAAATGCAGATCGGGTTCCCGACCGATGTAAAGCATGTGGCTCACATAGGATGGGATGGTCCAACTACAAATGCACCTAGCTGGGTATGTAATTAAACTTGTTAATTTTTTCGATCCCCTTTCCTCATAATCAAGGTTATTAATTTCATGGTATGCAACATCATGGTGCGTTTCTGGCGATGCAGATGACTGAATTCAAATCACCAAACGGAGCAGAAGATGGAGATACCAAGGAAAATGAGGAGGTGAAAGGTGTGTACTGGATTGAATAATTAAATTGTTTTAAGTACAATATATACATGTAGTGGTGCTTAATTACATTTGCAACGTTATAAGTTCGATCTCTGATGATCCATCGATGTGGGATATCATATTTACCTTATTATTTGGTGATTAATTTTGATATATATATATATATAGATTCAATTAGCCGGAGGAGCGCGAGAGACTCTCCTGCACGAGACTTGCCAGCATTGCCAAAGGCATCGAGAAGACAACCATCCATAGACAGTACAGGATCTGACTCGCCGCCGCTAGGGAGTCCGTCGTCTAAGAAATCAAAAGAACTCAAGCAGTCAAGACGGCGCCATCACTCGGCCGGTAGCTCTTCTAAAGAGTCCAAGGATGCCAATGGTGGTGGCGGCAGCAAGAGCTCTAGACAGAAGGAGGTTTCTAGCAGTACACATGATCAACATGCCGAAGCAGCCATGCCTAACATACCAAAGAAATCTCATAGGAAGAAATCCAAAGATGGAGAAGGATCTGTGAAATCATCTAGCCGATCAAAAGCTCACGCTTCATCTGCTCGAGGAGGATCTGGCCATGGATCAGAGGAGGGATCATCCAGGTCTTATACTAGTGAGACATATCAAACTTCGGGCCTGGAAACTCTTCATGAAGAAGAGGTGAAGGGATAGAAATATCGCTGAGTACTCTTTTTGTTAGAGAATGTTGTATGTATTGGTATGGGATCGATTTTTCTGCTGCTTCTTTGTTTTTTTTTTTTTTTTTGGTTTTCTGGGGATTACGTTATAATACATATCAAGCTAGCTAGCTCTAACGTAACTTCACCAATGGAAACTAAATTGTTATACTTGATTGCCTTTTCCATGTGGGATCCATCAACTTCAAGTTTTCAATTATATATCTGATGGTATAACGTCTAGGAGTCACATAAAGTTCTTCCTTCTTCCAATTACTTCATTAGTGGAAAATAGAAAACTAAAAAAACTGTATTTATATAAGGGAGGGGTTATATGAACTCTTGATAAAACACCAGAAATTACATCTTGTATTATTGTGGTTTTTTCTTTTATCAGCAAACAAGGAATTTTATTACAATTATATAATCATACAATTACAATAAACTAACCTAAAAGCATCCCAACTATGTGGATCCTCTATCAAGTTGAAAATCGTCTGTCAGCACGATGCGCAAAAGAAAGACACATCTCTCACAAAAAAACACTACACTGGATGACCAGGAATCAACTGGAAATGCCAGCCTTCTCCTCACACCCACAGTAAAACCTTCTCCTGTTTATCTGCACAAACAAACCCATGCTAAAACAGGACACATCAACATAGGAGCACATCGAACACAAGAAACATACAGGGAAACAACACACACTAAAGTCTGCCAGCAAAAACACAGCAGGCAGAAAGACTTCCCAGACAGCAACACCTCCTCCCATAGCAAGACAAAAAAATTCCCAGCAAACTGGCACATGGAATCCAATCATGCTACCCCTAGGTCCTCCGAATCAGACACAAACAAAGGCCGAACCAATGTGGACACTGTTGGATTATTTCAATAATTTGGGTCACACATATATTTATTAATGTGTTATGCTATTATTTATGATTTATTTAAG
>JAOWBR010183182.1:0-10579 GCA_028571145.1 Dionaea muscipula | reverse complement strand
CAAATTTGGTATGGTATGGTATTAGTGCCAATACCGAAAATACCATATCAATTTTGGTATGGTATTTTTAGTATTGGCACTAATACCATGCCATACCAAATTTGATATTGTATTTTAGGTATAGTATTTTTGGTGTGGTAATTTTACTGTTCGGTATTTCGGTATGGTACCGGTATTTGAATATTTAGGTGCCGGTACCATACCAAATATTCGGTATTTTCGGTACGGTACAGTACCGAAATCGAAATTTCGGTATTTTTTTGTATGGTGCCGGTATGGTACGGGATGGTACGATATTTTTGGTATTTTTACCCACCCCTAGTCGGCCAAACTCAAACTCATCCAAGGCCTCTAAGCTTGGCCTTTCCATATCAAAAAGACTGTTAACTTGTGTGGTGTTGCGTCCTCATCTTGAAACGTCACCACGAGATCATTGTCCATTTGGACGAATCGTATTGGCCCCTAAGAGCATCAATATCAGCATCAATAAATTTTTCACCAAATTAACCCACAAAATTCATTTCCTCTACTTTAGCTATCCACTTTTTAAAATCTCACAAAATCAGGCTCTTTACTTTAGCGAACCAAATTAAAATATCTTTTTTTTCTTCCAAATTAACCCACACACACACACACAAAAAAAAAATGGGTGAACAAAGACTCGCCAAATTGGGCGAGTCACTATTCACTCACTTATTCTTTGACAATTTAACTAGTACAATGGCGAGCTAGCTATTTGCAATTTTTTTGTTTTTCGCCAAATTCCACTTTATTTTAGCAAAACGAGCAGTAATACCGAGTATGGTATTGTTGCTCTAAGTCTTCTCATACATGTTGTACTCAAAAGCATTGGTCTCGGCCGAAAATGACCAGTTATCAGCTTGAATTATTTCAAGACTTCCGTCCTTATCCCACAGCATGATGCACTGGGGAAGAGAAAAAGGAATACATCCGCTCCCATGAATCCAATCGCGTCCAAGAAGGACGTTATAACCGGTTGGCCTATTCATCACAAAGAGGATCATGGTCCTCGTCAAGCTCCCAATAGTGACATCAAGGGTGATCATCTCCTCAGACGCGGCCACTTACCCACTAAATCCACTAAGGACGACCGAAGACGGAATCAAATCTGTATCCGCCTTACCAAACTTTCGCAACATACGATAGGGTATCGTATTAATAGTTGCCCCGTTATCTACAAAAACGAGATTCACAGAGACGTCATTAATGTCGACCTTCAAATATAAAGGCCGCAAGTGTTTCATCATCTGCTCTGAAGAAGGACAATGAAAGACGACTTGCTCATGTGGCCTCTTGGCCTTAGCATCCAAAGACTGTATACAGGTATCACCCGATTCGTTCTATTCCACAAAAGGCACGTCCTCATCGCCCCAACCGGTAGAGGAAAGCAAGGGCGCTAGGACTGATGTAGACACCTTGACTTGAGAGCGAGGGGCTCTCCGAGTAACCTTCGGCCTTTCATATATCACCGAGAACTCGAAGTCCACAAACCCCGAATCTTCTAGGGGAGCAATTGTTGGATTACCGCACTTATATAGGTCCTGAAGCAGAGAATGAAGCGAAATCGCTCTCCTTATCTGCTCAGAACAATCTATCTCTTCCTCTACATTGGTAAGGTCATCATCGCGCTCTACTGTGCATATGCTTGATTCGGCCAAGGAACACTCAACGCTGGCCGATGGAACAATGTGCAAGAATGGCCGATGGAACTATGTGTTGGCCTAAGGTCAACTCGGCTATTTCTTTTGCGTCACAATTAAAAAACGCCACTTCTTCCTCATTGCTAACCCCTCGATCCTCAACTGCAGACGTACTAGCTCCATTCTTACTCTTAAACTGCCTTGATAAAAGATAATTATTGATTGTGACTGGTGGCAGTGTACCAAAACGGGCAGTTCTAGGACGCTCTTCATCCATATCTTTATCGGCCCATCTATCAAACTTGGACCATGATGTCGTCCTGCTAGCTTCATCGTTCTGATCACGGATATCCTCCTTAGAAACCATGTGCGCCTCCACAGTGTTCATAGCAAAATCATTAGCAGATGGGGTAGCCTGATCCTTTTTCTCTCGTCTTTGGACAGCCCGCATTCGCTGCCTATACTTCCTCTAAGAGCGTCTTTGTTGCGTGTGTCATTTGTTCAAACAGGATAATTCTCTTCGTTCTGGCATCATACGAGTGCCATTTCTCATTACGGCCCATTCTAGGCCGAAAGGTTCTGCCCTCACGGGCCCCTTAAATGGAGGCCCTAGGGAAAGCCTTGAGGTAAGCTCTAATAGATCGCCTTTTGTTTCAGCTTTTGCCACGTGCATCTGCCGAAATAGGACGATGTCCCTTTGACAGTAAATACATAAACCTTCTGCCTTTACAAGGCCGCTCATTCTGCCAAAGACACCGGGACGCTCCTCGCTTACTCCAGAAAGCGTGATACTCTGGGATGTGTTAAGTGGCTGAAACCTGCTCTTTGGGACGTTGAACGTCCTCATCATCATCCACAACAGGACGTATCACCGCCATGTTTACACTGGTAGCTTTTAGAAAGGGATCTTCGTCTACCTTCATCTTCCCAATGTCGAACATCAATCGTCCGGCCTCAATAACATACTGCAACACATGCCGAAAAGACAGACAATTATTAGTAGAGTGAGTCCAGGCATTATGCCATTTATAATATCTCTTCCATACTAATGCTTTTACCGAAGGGAACTAATATTTTTCGCCCAATTTAATTTGTTTATCAGCATATAGTTGGTCGAATATTTCGTCCAACTTTGCTATATTGAAAAAGAACGACCTAGCTTTTTGTTCTTTTTGGACGTTTCCTCTGAAGGTCGTGGTTTGGCCAAAGCCTTACATGCATAAAGTCGTCAGGGTTTTCGCCAAACAGATCTGAGCCTGATATTCAACCCCAATCTCATGTATCTCATAATTAGGGTCACAGTAGTACGTGCCCTTGCTCGAGTTTCTAATCCCATTTTCGTCCCAGAAGACGTTCACACCTGACAACGTCAGCCGTTAATTGAAACAAGTCAGGGAATTTCCTGTCTTGAAATTTTTGTTTTAGATCAAAGTTAAGGCATCCTTTCGCGAAAAGCATGAATTCCTTTACACGCAATGACATGAAGAACTTGCTCCGAGCCGTTTTGAATCGTTGTAAGAAAGACTCTGCCCACTCCCTGGTAATTGTCTTAGATTGGCCAAATCGGCCAATGTCACTTCTGATTCGTCCCTGTATAATTGTGGGCGAAATAGTTGCTCCATTTTGAGTCAGGTTTGGACCGAATTGGCCGGTAGGTTAATAAACCATGAGAAGGCCACTCCAGAGAGGGAACTACCAAATAACCGTAGTTTGTGGAAGTCATGCACCTCTCCTATTTGGATGGTGAAACATCCTATGTGCTCTATAGTGGATACGTCCCTTGTGCCCATGAACAAAGCGAATTCGGTCATCTTGAACCCTCGAGGGAATGGGAACACTTGGTCTACCCAATCTGGATATGACTTTCAATAAATCGGCCTTGCTACAAGCTGTACCCCCAGACCTAATTGATCCTGAACGATTTTCAGGATCTGATCCCGTAAATCGTTGTGCTAGGGATTTAGTGGAGAGACTGCTGGTTGATTATACCCTCTAGCCCGTTGTTCGTTCTGGCCTATTAGGTTATACCCCAAGGTCGTTGATCATTATGGCCGAGCGGATTATACCATGCAGGCCGCTGATCATTCTGGCCTAAAAGAGGGTCTGCATACGACTCGTGCTAGCTATTAAGTTGCACGTTCCACTGACTATTATTTCCAACTTGGGACAAGCCAAAAATACTTGGCTCAAATTCTCAGGTTATACTAGGTGGGGTTAACGTTTAATTGATTGGGTTACTCAATTGACCTATTTCCATCCCTAGTTGTTGCTTGAACGAGGAGTAGGTCATCGATGGGGCGTTGCTCGTGAGTGGAGGAACGAATTGATCTACTCCTCCAAGATCGACGGAGCAGTGCTCCTAGGTGGAGGGATGAATTGATCAACCCCTCCAACCATCGATGTGTTCCATGGAGGAACAGGATTTGGTTGGTTATTTCGAAGATCAACTACAGGTGGTGGAGCATTTTGAACGCTATGTTCAAAAGCTGTCACAAACCTAATCAGAGTTAGGATTTCGTTACTTTGTGTTATTTGTGGATGATTTTTCTCGAATGACATGGCTTTACCTTATGAAGGATCGTTCTGAATTATTACATATATTCATTTCTTTTTATGTTGAGGTGCAACACAATTCAATGGTTCAATTCAGATTCTTCGCAGAAATAATGCAAAGGAATTCTTCTCTACTGCACTTGATAATTTTGTGTCCAAGTGTGGTATTATCCACCGGTCCTCATGTGTTCATACCCCACAGAAAAATGGAGTTGTCGAACAGGAAATCCAGCATATTGTGAAAGTGGCTCGTACTTTGTTAATCGACATGAGTATTCCCAAGGAGTTTTGGAGTGATGTTATTCTCATTGCATGTTATCTCATCAACCGGATGTCTTCCCCTGTCCTTTATGGTGTGACTCCATATTCGGTTATGATTCCTGAGCCTCATTCCCTACCTCTCTATATTTTTTGGTGCACTTACTTTATTCATCAACTTGATCCCGGTGTGGATAAGCTTGATCCGCGTGAGGTCAAGTGTGTCTTCCTTGGATACTCTCGGACACAAAAGGAGTAAAAGTGTTATAGTCCCCCTCTGCGATGATTCTTTGTGAGTGTTGATATTACTTTCTTTGAGTTGACACCGTATTTTTCGTCTGTCTCTTTCTCTTCCTCTAAGGTCATGCAGTGTCTTCCTTTACCAGTTCCCTTGGCTAGTGGTGACTCACCTCCTCCGCTTGATCCATCGACTCATCTCTCCCATTCTGATTTACAAGTGTACTACAGACGGACGCCTTCAGCTGCAAATTCACATACTATTATGATTGTTCCTTCGTCTCAAGGACCTGACCTCCCTATAGCCTTTCGTAAAGGTACACGGTCTTGTACTTCTCACCCACTTTTTAATTTTGTTTCCTATGAACATCTATCTACAACCTATTGTTAGTTTATCTTGGTCTTGTATGTTGTTTTTTTTTCCTAACTCTGTCACAGAAGTTTTGTCTCATCCTGATTGGTGTAAGACAATGGATGTTGAGATGTCTGCCTTGCACGAGACTGGCACTTGGGATCTTGTTCCTCTTCCTCTTGGGGAATCACCTATTGATTGTCGATGGGTTCACGCAGTTAAAGTTAAACCCGATGGATTCATTGATCGTCTCAAGGCACGATTGGTTGCCAAGAGGTATACCCGATGTCTTCCTTACGTGAGACCGGCACTTGGGATCTTGTTCCTCTTCCTCTTTGGATATCACATATCGGTTGTCGATGGGTTCACACAGTCAAAGTAAAACCCGATGGATCCATTGATTGTCTCAAGGCACGATTGGTTGCCAAGGGGTATACCCAGGTTTATGGGCTTAACTATGATGAGACATTCTTCCATGTGGCTAAGATCACCTCAGTTCGGGTCTTCCTCTCACTTACTGCTATTTATCACTGGCCCCTACATCAGTAGCTTGATATAAAAAATGCTTCCTTGCATGGCGATCTGGTTGAAGAGGTGATGGAGCAATCTCCTAGATTTGTAGCTCAGGGGGAGACTGAATTGGTACATCGGTTGAAAAAGGCTTTATATGGTTTTAAACAGTCCCCTCGTGCTTGGTTCGGCCGTTTTAGTGAGCTTATCATGGAGTTTGGCCTTCGCAGGAGTGGTGTTGATCACTTTGTATTTTATCGACACTTCAAAGATGGAAGATTATTTCTAATTGTATATGTGGATGACATTGTTATTACAGGTGATGATTTCCAAGGAATGTTGATCTCAAGCATTTCCTTCATGACCACTTAGACTAAAGATTTGAACAATCTCAAATACTTTTTAGACATTAACGTAGCCAAATCAAAAGAAGGTATCTATATGTGTCTGAGAAAGTATGTACTTGACTTGCTGGATGAGACAGGAATGTTGGAATGCAAGCCTATTGATACACCCATAGATCCAAATGTGAAACTCGCTGCTGCACAAAGAGATCCCCTGAAACATCCATGAAGATACAGGATATTGGTCTGAAAGTTAAACTATTTGATTGTTACTCATCTTGACATTTCCTTTGCTTTTAGTATTGTAAGTCAGTTCTAGATGCCCCACACACTAGCCACCTGGATGTCATTATACGCATTTTGAGATACTTGAAGGGTGCACCTAGTAGGGGACTATTGTATAAAGATCATGATCATGTTTCCCTATATGGATATACAGATGCAGATCGGATCGGTTCTCCAAATGATAGACGCTCTACCACTTCATATTGTGTATTTCTTGGAGACAATTTAATATCTTGGAAGAGTAAGAAGCAAACTGTTGTTGTAAGATCCAGTGCAGAATCTGAATACAGGGCTATGGCACATACTAGTTGTGAACTTGTGTCCCTGAAGAATCTTTTTGAAGAACTTGGGGTCATGCAGTCGAACCCCATAGAGTTAAAGTGTGACAATCAAACTGCTCTTCACATTGCTATGGACCCAGTTTTTCATGAGAGAACAAGACATATCGAAGTTGATTGTCATTTTGTTAGAGAGAAATTCAAGGAGAGGTTATTAGTATATCCTATGTGAAATCTAGTGATCAACTTGTCGATATCTTCACCAAACCCTGAGGTAGTTCACAGATTCATTCTATTTGTATCAAGTTCGAAGCGTATGATATTTACGCTCCAACTTGAGGGAAAGTGTTAGAATAAAGGCATTGTTGGTATTGTTAGAGTTAGGGTATTTTGGTATTGTTGTTAATGTAATATATATACTCTTTATGAATGAGAATGTATCAATCTTTTTGGCTCATTTGTCAAAACAAAAGTATTGAGACACATAAAAATAGGCATAAGAATCTATTACATGTGTTTGCAGTAACCGATTATAGGTGGCACAACAGAAATTAAAAGAACTTTAACAGCATCTTGTAACTTGCAAATACAATTTTTGATTCCTATGAAAGTTGCGGTAGAATGAGTATGGACATAGTGAATTATTATTTAATATACTCCTAAAAAATTGTCCAAACCATTATCCTTTAGATAAAAGGTAACCACGATTATTAAATAAGTATTAAGGTTGTAAGCAAAGAAAAACCATAGAATATCTACCATAATATCTAGCTTTACCGTCTAAATTTTCTTCTCCTCATAGGTTGTAGTTTATCCGAACCATATCTAAGCGACTAGCAACTACACAAGAGAGGTACAAATACATGCAACCACTAAAAGCATCAGAAGATGAAGGTTGTTTATCATACCTGACTAAGAAGTTTGGGTTTGTCAACAGTGGAAAAAATCACTTCATGGAGAGCAACATGAGAAATTTCTGGCCTGAAAGCATTTCCCATGATTAATAGACTATCAAATATCGTCATCGTCGTCGTTTTGACGACCACTTCTCACTAGGTGGGATCAGCCACACATATCCATAAGACACGTGCATACAAGATCTGACAGGTATAGTACGTTGCCTATCGGCTATCTAACATGCATTGGCCAAGCTTAATCAGAAGATTAAACTAAATATAATAATAATATAATATTATATAGCAATATATATATCCAATGTATAATAATGGATACCAATATATGGTAATGTATAAAAAAAACACAACAATAAAGGCCACAGATATTCGTAAAAATGCACAAAGGTCAAAATACTCTTTTGATGGTGAGTTTGTTAGCTACAAGTGTTGATCAAGATCCAGCATTAGATGCAGTGGTCTTTCCAATGCCATAGACAACATTACGGGCATAGATCCTTACAAAAGAAAGGCTTAAATTTGGTTCAGTACTTAAAAAAAGAGTTTATTATTTCAAATTGCAAGTGGACTGTAGACCTAACCAAGATAGCAGGCCGGACAATAGATACAGAAATTTCACCATTTTCCTGTCAAACTAAACACAAAAATCTTTGCAGGACAAAAAGCAAAGCTTTGAAGCGACCTTATGCAGTGAAGGAGAAGAAAACATAAAATCCCATACAACAGTGTATTAGCAAATAAAAAGTAGTCAGTTAATTACCTTATCTCAATTTCTCCAGCACTCTGTTGAACATCCAAATCAAGATCCTTAAGCTTAGAACAAGGTTCAAATTCACCCCCTAAATTTCTGTTTATCATCAGAACCAATAATGAAGTAAAACGGAGAACCAATAACGCGTTGATTAGAAAATGGAACCAAGAATGCAAAGCGGCTCATGGAGATGGTGCACGATGAACGTTGCAAAGCAATGAGAGATAAAACACACAAGTTACTATTTTCTTCTGCTTCATTATTCAAAGAACATTTTAGAGATATTTGAAGTTTTAAAGCAATACTAGATTATGAGTGTCCCGTGCAAGGCATGAGCACCTTTTTTTATTTTCTTAAGGGCAACTTCTAATTAATGATATCTACGATGGTTAATTTGTAATTTAATGAGCATGGAGCAGTTAATAATTACATCACTTTAGTGGAATTAACACAAATGTTAACTGGAATTCCTTTTCTTTTTCTTCTTTTTTGTGAGATTAATTAGAAGTCCATTACTACCATTACTTTTGTGCTATCCACTTGCAAGCAAAACAGGCCATTTTAGTTGTTTATGAAAGGTCACATGTGCAACAGTGGATGGGACTATTGAAAGAATGGCAGAAATTGCAGAAAAACTTGGCCTCATTGGTCAAATGGTTCAATGAAGGATGAAAAATTAAAAGCAACACTTTTAGTTGCAAGAGACTGAATACGAAATTTTACCAAGAGGCAAATTTTTAATTTCATGCAAGCTCTCACAAGCAGCAAAGCAAACACGGCTACTAGCAGCCCTAACTCCCTCTTTTATACAGGTAGGATCTTTCAATGTCGATATTTGCACAGCCCTTTACAATTTTAATCAATTTAGAAGATTCCCAAAAAGCACGACAATATAAGTTTAAAATCCAATCATCAGTTTTTACCTACGGGACTCTCATTCCTGGTGTCCTTTTTAAGTTTTTAATCTTTGGTGCCAAGTGTTGTGGCTTGGTCGAGCATAGATATTGTTAATGTAGAGTTAAGCATGGAGGGTATTTTTGGTACTTTGATATATTATTATTTAAGCTTGTTTTTTGAGTAATGAAAAATAAAGTCTTTCCTCTCTCTCACTCTATCATGGTATCAAAGCCACAGCACTGCCGCCACCGCCGCCGCTAGCCACACCGTTGACCACCAAGAGAACCGCCAACCAAGTTCCCCCTTTCCTTCTCAAAACAAGAACTTCTTAAGCTAAGGAACAATGGGCCAAAATCACATTCCAGACTGAAAAGAGGGGCCAAAAAAACATTCCATAGCAGGCCTGTGGCGCGTGAAGCACACTCGTACTGGCGCATGAAGCGTGTGCAGCACGTGGGGGTGGTTGTTGGTGGCAGCGCCAGAGGAGGAGGGGCGGCTCTCCTAGGGCTTCATTCCGATGAGCTCCGTTTAAGCAGTAGTGGCTTTATGGTAAGTAGATCTAGGTTTGAAGGATTATGTGTTTGTTGTTTTTCTGTGTGTTTACTCGGCACGGCTGCAAGAAGGAGAAAAGGAAAAGGAAGAAGAAGGAAAGGGAGAAGGAGAAGGAAAGGAAGAGAAAGGAGAAGGGCGTGAATCTGGCAGCTTCTACTACTTTCATGTTGATACTCCACCTATACCCCCTATGGCATGTTCAACTACTACCACACCTCTTCAGATTCATAGTCGCCTTGGTCATCTATCTTTATCTGGGTTGAAGAAATTTCTCTAGTTTGTCTCATTTAGATTGTGTGTCATGTGAGTTGGGAAAACATCATCGTATTCCTTTTGTTTCCCGTCTTAACAATCGGGTTGATAGTCCTTTTCATGTTATTGATTTTGATATATGGGGACCCAGTCGTACCACCTCAAAGTTGGGATTTCGTTATTTTGTCATATTTGTGGATAATTTCTCCAGGATGACCTAGCTTTATCTTATGAAGGATAGTTCTAAATATTTTCATATCTTTTCTTCCTTTTGTGTTGAAGTTCAAACACAATTTGTTGCTTCTATCCAGATCCTTCGCAATGATACACAATGATAATGTGAGGGAATACTTTTCTGTATCCTTGGACACTTTCATGACAGAGCATAGTATTATCCACCTATCCTTGTGCTCTCATACTCCATAACAAAATGGAGTCGTAGAAAGGAAGATCCAACATATTGTGGGGGTTGCTCGTACTTTGTTAATAGACATGCATGTGTCCAAAACATCTCCGATCACATGGACATTTACGTCGGAAAGTACGACGAAAATATATAATGTATAATATATTATTAATATAACAAAGCATGACGATTTTGAATTATATATACAAATCCTTTCTAACATATTTTTTGCTCTAATGATTGGTTGACATTTCACATCTGATAAAGTGAGTACAAATATTTCTATAAATGTCAATAAATCTATCAAATTAATAAAAAAATATTATTAT
>JAOWBR010183171.1:0-10581 GCA_028571145.1 Dionaea muscipula | reverse complement strand
CTGCCGATTTCGGTTTCAAAACCGTCGATTTTGGGCCGGTTT
The DNA here is from genome assembly GCA_028571145.1 of Dionaea muscipula. Lineage (NCBI taxonomy): Eukaryota > Viridiplantae > Streptophyta > Magnoliopsida > Caryophyllales > Droseraceae > Dionaea > Dionaea muscipula. The sequence goes on along the minus strand of JAOWBR010183171.1, from coordinate 10,539 downwards.
CAGTTCCGCCAGTTCCGGTTCCATGTATGAACGGTTCCGGGCTGGCTCCGGGACGGTTCCGGTTCGGTTCACGGTTCCGGTTCCGGACGGTTTTCGACCAAATTCAATTTTTAATTAAAAAAAATATAAAAATTTACACATTAATGAGGATTAGTCACAGAAATTATTAGAATATTTAAACAATTCAGAATATATTTATTATTTGCAGAACATCTGAACAATACATCATCGTCATCGGAAACAAATTTAGCTAATAAATCTTTATAAACATTATTAGAATATCTAAACAATTCATCATTTATAACACCTGTGATTTAGGTGTCAAAGTTTACCCAAAAATTATATGATACTTATTTTTTAAACAGTCGGTTCCGAACCGATAGTTCCGACCGGTTTCGAAACCGCCGATCCCGGTTCCAAATATAGGGGAACCGAAATCGGATCCTTCTCTAAGAAGTCAGTTCCGATTTTCGAACCGTAACCACCGATTCTGAAAATCGACGATTTCGGTTCAGAACCGAACCTTGGTAAGGACTAGCTCCACAGCCATCCATCGCGGATCCCTTCCATGGCTGCCTGCCATGAGCCCATCACCATCACGAATCATCAAACACACACACAGGAAAGAGATACAGACATTGGATTCAGTAGCATCAAGCAAAGGTAGAAGAAATAAATAGATAAATAAATAGAGAATGTATTTGAATTTTTTTTTTTTTTTCCAAAAAGAAGAAAAAATAGAAGAAAACGATGCATCGTAGGGTTTACCCACAGATCGGGGCTGGCCAGTGGCCACATACACTGCCGCACGCTTTGATTTGATTTCTCCTATCCTATTGTAATTTGTATCTAGCTAATCTATGATATCCCTCGGGATCCGAAACCCAGTCGTTCCCACATACATCTGATCACACTCTATTATTGCCCATCATCTGCTGCTGCTGCTGCTCTCTCTCGCCTGAGTCCGATCTGGCCTGGCCCACGCCTCCCTCGCCTACCCAGGTGAGGTCAAGGGCATGCCCATCTCCAATCTTCCATAATTTGAATTTCCCCTGGGCAGGGCATGGCAGGGTAACTAACTACTAACCAGAGTAGAGTAGACTGAGACTCACGTCACGGTAAAAGAGAGACTGGACTGGTCCGGACTCTTCAGCAGAGCCACACTCCCTCCCGCAACAAAAGAAAAGAAAAAGACGAGGGAATATCACTCACTCACTCACTCACTCACTCACTTTCTCACTTTAATTGCAGTTTGATTCCATTTGATTTCGAGGGTGGGTTCCGCAGCTGCTGCTATTGAATTGCAAATGCAACAAGTAGGCTTAGCTAGGTTAAGCTGAATTGTTGCTGGCTCTGGCTGGCTGCCTGCCTGGCTGTGTCAGTGGGAGCAGCAGAGGAGACCAAGCAAGACGAACAAGGAAGGGCCGGGGGTGAATTAAGCTTCACCACTGACGGCAGCGGCAGCAGCACGTAGCAGAAGAGCAGGAGGACATTAATAATTAATTAATTAATTAATTAATTATTACTCATGATGGATTCCTCCTCCTCCTCCTCCTTCGCTTCCAGATTCGATCATCAAGGTTTGCTCCCTTCCTAGTAACTGATGTTGTTGTTCCTTCACCTCATGGGTCGGTCAAACTCTGTCTGTCAAGCAGAAGCTTCCGAAATTAACCACAACAAATTAAGAGGAATGCATTAACAAGTATACTAATTGTAATGCCTAATGCCTATGATTCGCCAACAACTATTATCTAATAATAATATATACAACACCGGCCAGGCCAGGCCAGGCCAGGCCAGGCCCGGCTAGGCTAATTCCCTTGTTGCTTTAATTGGTCTCTCTCTCACTCTCAGCGAAGCTAGACAACTGTTGATTTTCGTCTACTTAATTGCTTGGCACTCACTAGACAAAGTAAATTAAGGAGATCATGCATTAATTTGTAGAGTTGATAAACTCACTCATTAATATTTCTTCTCTTCGCATCGCAGCCTATGATTCCTTTGAAACTTGCAAAGATGTGGATGTCGTCAGTGGATGCTCGACTTCAACAACCATAGATTCGCAAATGCTGCCAGCGGAGGAACGTAGAATGGAGCTCCCCTTGTTTGTTCCAAGTACAATATCATTGTCCCAAGAAGAGTATGATGTAGACAACGCTCATGGGATTGGATTTGGGGGGCATGCCAACGCTATGAGTTTGTTGTCATCACTCTTTGAGTTTCAGAACGCCGCCGCCGCCGAGCGTGCCTCGCAAAGGGTTCCCCTTCCCCTTGCAGTTGCACCACCACCAGGTCCATTCTCAAAGCCAGTCCCGTCAAAATGGGATGACGCACAAAAGTGGATATCGAGTCCTAACTCAAACATATCAAAGATTGTCATTCCCCAGGGCCAGGGCCAGGGCCAGGGCCAGGGTGAGCAAGCTCAAGCGGGCCGAAAGGCCGGCAGCAACTTTCCTAGGTGGTTGTCCTCGGCAAATGTTGTTCAAGTTCTGGACCAAAGATCAGCAGCTTGTGATGACGAACCATATACCAAACGAATAGATTCCAGCCAAGTAAATAAGGAAAAGGCGGGGGTAAACGCATTCGTTAGTTGGGACACTACTCTCCCATACACACTTCCGGATTCATATGCCAAGCAAGCAGTCGTCATTGGAAAATCCCTTGGTCAGCCAGCAGGTAACCTAATTAACCATGTGATGTTGTGTACATTTTCTTTTTTCCCATTGTGATCGATCGGTATTATAGTGATGGCTCGTGTTTATATTTGCAGTCAGCCTTAGTCAGCATGATTCATCTCTGTCCATCCAGACTGCCAAAGCCTTTGTCCCACCCCCATCAACAGCAAGATCCGTATCAATGAGAGACATGGGTACAGAAATGACTCCTATAGCTAGCCAGGAGCCTTCAAGAATTGGAACTCCTGTCAAGGATATGTCTCCAATCCGCAGTCCTATTTCTTCTAGACCATCGAGTCCTAAAAGAGTTCCACCACCTGTAGCAGTTCTTGATCCCGCAATCAACCTTCTGGACATGAACAGGGAGGAGCTCTCCCAAAAGGAGATACAAATGAGAACAAGAAAAGAAATAATGCTTCTCGGTACAAAGCTGGGTAAGATGAGTATAGCTGCTTGGGCCAGCCAAGAGGATGACAAGGACGCATCTTCATCTGTGAAAAATGTCACGGTGGAACAACCTCCTAAAACCATGCTCGAGGCAAGGGCCGAAGCTTGGGAGGAAGCTGAGAAAACCAAGTATATGGCAAGGTTTTGACAACCTATACTCATTAGTCAGTGACGACTTCAATCTTTTGTTTTTTCTTTGCAGTTTGCATTCACATTAATCCGCGGTGTGTGTCGCTCCCATCAACCTTTGGCATGTGATATCATGCATGTTTCTTATGGGTAGAAATTTGTCTCACATGCTCCAAGTAATCTGGCAAACTGTATTTCAGTTTGAGCTCACACATGGATGGAATAGAAACACTGATGAAGAAGCGACGACGCTTTAACTTATATGGTACAAACATCCTGATATTAATGTGGTATTGAGAGGTCTCGATGTGTCTGTCATAGCATAAGTTGCTACAGTTGGTCCAAAAGCTAGTTTGAGACATGTGCTAATGGTTCACTGTCTCCTTGCCCGTTACCAGTTTTGCCATGGGTGGCAAATATCATGGGAGATTAACCCTAATAGTCAATGTTGCTTGGATGAATGAATTGCATATTTGCAGTGTTGTGAACCACTGAATGAACCATGTTTAAGACTGGCATATGATGCTTCGTATAGAAGTGTGGATGGTTAACAAGTTTCCTGAAAGCTATTTAAGCTGCAGGAACCTGGGACTTGGAATTCTTGTATATTTCATTAGGTTTCGAGATGGGTGCATAGTATTTTCTCTCACTGGGATAGTATGCCTTCTGATAGAAATCATTATGAAGCCATCAAAAACTTTTGAACTGGTGATATTACTTGTACATATGGCAACCCTAGAAGAAGCTATCATGTGTACAGAAGTGACATAAATGATGGCATATTTGATTGATTTTGTACTGTTTTGCTGCATGATTTTTGAGGATATACTGTAGAATAGCGAACCGTTGAGTTGTTCAAAACCTTTTTGACTTTGGTTGGCTTGTGTTAATCGTCTTTCTGATCCACGCTAAAGAAATAAGAGATTAAAGAGGAGATTTACTTCTTGGTGAAATAGGATGCTAGAATGACATGTAGTTGAAACACTCGTCACATGCTTTTTGCACTCTGGATAAAGAAATTACAGTCACGGAGAGCCGTCTACCTGTAATGTGATGCTAATATGACACAGTCTTTCTTTCGTACTTTCACTATGTGAACAGTAAACAAATACTGATGCAAGGGAACTTTCAGGTTTGAGCGTGAAGAAATGAAAATACAAGCATGGGAAAATCATCAGAAAGCAAAAATGGAGACGAAAATGAGGAAAATTGAGGTTAGTTTCTGATTCATCTCTTTCACTACATATTTTCTCTGCTGCATAATATCTGCATGTCAATCTGTCTTCCATTTTCATTCTTAATTTGTTGATGTTGGAACATGTGTATAGATAGATGGTAACCCTTTTACTATCTTTCTTCGTCTCTCAAATCTTGTTGATGCATTGCTTAGTTAAATTGATGATTAAATATAGGGTGCTAGACTAGACTGCTAGTGTTGTTGGATAATGGATGGTCCTTTTAAGCGTGGAGCTTAGTTTCAGGTTGAAGTTGAAAGGATAAGGGCCAAGGAACAAGATAGGCTAATGAGCAAGCTTGCAGCTGCTAGACACAGGGCAGAGGAAAAGCGAGCAGCTGCTGAAACTAAGAGAGAGAAACAAGTTGCAAAGGCTCAACAGCAAGCCGACTACATCCGAAAGACTGGTCGGATTCCGTCCAAGTTTGCCTGCTGTAATTGTTGTTTTTGCTTCTGTTGTTACTAGAGAGGCCCTGCCCTGGTAACGTACGTAGCGTAGCATCGTCATCATGCCAATTACACTTCGTATCATTTACACATTATTTTTTGGAATTTTATGAAATGCTTTATGGTCAGCTCAGCTCTCATATATATTATTGTTGGCCCTGCCTGCTCTTCAACCAACAAGTCTCCACTCCATCTGCTACCCTTCCATTCCATTCCATGTGACTGCAGATAATTACTTTACTTGTGTAGGAACAAGACAAGATAGATTAAAATACATATTTGCTGTTTGCTTACCAGAAATCCAAACGTAGTCATAAGTTACAACTGCTATTCTCTCTCTCTCTCTCTCTCTCTCTCCCTCCCTCTCCCCCCCTCCAGACACAACTCTAAGTTAAAAAGCTATACATACAGACAACTGGTTATTGTGAACAACTCGCTCGCCACAAGTCATCCAGATCTTGAATCCATCAACTATCCCCAATTTTGCAACACTTTGTAACCCATAACCAATAAGAATGCCCATAAGTACAGACAGCTGGATCAACATCACGCTGTGTTAAAGATCAAGTACCACCCACCGCAAGCCCCGCTATAATCTGTTTCTGAGACCATCTAGGCATCTATATTCATTCATTTCATTTCATATATAAACAAGACTACTATTTTCCACCATATTTGCTCCCACGTCGTCGTTTAGAAGCTCCCCCACTGGGACCATACGGCCTCTGGGTAGTAGGTCTTGCAACATGTACCTGCCTTGGAGTTGGACCAGATGGCTCAAGGACACCCGAATGTAGTAGTATGGGCAAACTTGGCCCTCCTATCACAGTCACAGGCCTCAGAGTTGGATTCACCAGCATCGAAGAAGTCTGTACAAGTTGGCTCAATGGAGGATGATTCCTATTCCTTGCTCCCTGAGATTCATAGACTTCACCCAAATTATTATTAATATTAGAGAGCAGCGGAGTATTCTTGTGAGCACCGCCACCGTGCTTGATCAGGGACTTGAGGAAGCTCTTATGAGTTTCACCCCTCTTCTTCTCCCATCCAGCTGACTTACCAACTCCAGTACCATTCACCATTGAAGTTGAGCTGTCACCTGACTCCGACGACAATGAGATCCCAGATAAACCATCATAAGAAAGCAGGCAGGCAATTACTTGTGTTGAGGCAGCAAGATCTGGGGGAAGTTCCAACCTTGGATGCATAGCCTACAAACACATCCACGTAAGAGATTTAAGAAATTCCCTTAGAGATAATAAGAGGATAAGAGAGAGGGCAATCCAAATGAAAGTAGGCAAGAAATTCTACTTTGAATAAAATTGCTTCAGAAAGTCTCTCTCTTAAGCAGTAAATTTGAGCAACTTCAAGCGCTGTTGATTCAAATGAAAGCCAGCGATCCACTGTCACCCCAACGATATTATTAGGTGAGGACATAATTCCATCCCCCGGCTGCTGGGTGCACTTTTCACTTTCACCTTCATCACTGTCATCATCATCATCATCTTCAGCTTCATCGCTCTCACCACCATAATCCTCCTCATCCTTTCGAGCAGCAACAGCAATTTCTGTTGCAAGAAATAACAACGGCAGAGGTCCAACAATAGTACAGTTTCTTATGTGCATACCCCCATCTCCACGGGTTATTTCATCATACATAAAGAGTGGGCGAACATCAGAACTTTTATAGGATAATCTGAAATTTGTCGAGTGAGGATGCAGCCTGACTTTATCACCATTAGCAGTCTCCACAGTGAACCGTCTCCCACTTTTGTAAGGTGGATGGAGTTTCCCTATCATTGGATACAAACCAGCCAGAAGGACTCCATGAAGAATGCCTGGGTCTCTAGCATTCAGGCTGCAACTTGATGCGTCATCTCGAATATACCCATTCTGCAATAGTTCATTCTGGAGTTGCTTACGCATGCCAAACAGCATATTCATTGTGCTGGGGGAGACATAAAACTGGGAACAAAATCGTGCTTCTTGACCTTTCTCCTTTGCACTTCTCCAGCAATCAAATGCTGCAATTACAGCCAATTGATCACCTTTTCCTCCATACAATGATGCAAGCTCAGCTTTGGCTGCAGCTGCTTTATTCTTTTCATTTGGTAGCATTGGTAGAGTAAAGGGATCTCTATAGTCAGCGGCACATGCAAGGGTCAGAGCTGGGTCAAGGCAGTTCATCAAAATTGCAAGAAAGAGCATCTTGCTTGTTAGTGGATGAACAGGCAGAGAACCTAGCTTCTCTCCCAGCTCGGTCAGTTTCTCATCGAGCGATAAAGCACCAACATCCTGAAGAACAAAGATTGCATTCCTAATGGTCTCGGATACTGGTGGATCCAAGGTCTTCTGTAAAAATTCTTCAATTTTACAATGTGGATCTAGGATTTTCACCTGTCATCATGAAATAGATGGCGTGATTCAATATGTGCCTCCAACATTGTCGCTCAAAATAAGCACGCGGTGCTCTTTTCCAATTAGTTATTGCTGGGAGTGCTGGGAAAGAGAGGGAGGGGGGAGTGGGAAGAGGAGAGGAATTAAAGAGAAAGAAGGTAAAGCTTTTATAACCATCCTGCTCAGTCAGATCGATCAAAACACGTTGTCCAATCCTTATTCCTTTTCCTTAGAGAGGTAAAATTATTGGATATCTATTCTCCACGTCGTTAGTATGACTCTCCGTAAAGTTCTAAAACTGGTGTATAGCAGATAGCTTTTCAAAAAGTAGAAAAAGAACTGTTGATAATAGGGAAGGGAAACAATGATATTTTTTTCTTGGGTGGGGAGGGTGGAGCACAAAAATAAGAGGAATAACACCTGAGCAAATTTGGAAAAGCAACCAAGGTTGTAAAGAGCACAAAACTTAAATATAAGAAACTCAACTTCTTTAAAAGAGCCACCAATACAAGACTGAACCTTATCACGTAACAAAGCATTCTTAGAGGTATTGTCCACGTAAGCCTTCTAAGAATAGTTTAATCACTTTTACAACAATGTATGGTGCATGCAACATAAATACGTGAGAAAGCAGAAGACCTGTTAAACTGAATGTACTTAAGAGCACCTAAAAATAGGTGATAAACAAGTATTTTGAATTTTGAAACAGTATTCCAATTCAGAAGCACAAATAAAGGAGAAGTACCTGCAGACATAATTCTTCAATAGGCATTCTTCTTATTTCCGGCACTTGGAATTTGGGAAGCGACTCTGCTCGTACCTTCGAATAAAGATGGTAACAGACTCCTGGTTGGCAGCGACCAGCACGCCCCTCTCGCTGTCTCGCGCTTGCTCGAGAAATCCAGGAAGATTGAAGAGTTGACACATTATTATATGGGTCATAACTCTTTTCCTTCATTCGTCCACTATCTATAACATAGACGACATCATCAATGGTAACTGCTGTCTCAGCAATATTTGTAGACAGGATAATCTTCCGGCAACCCTGAGGGGGACGCCTAAACACCTTTTTCTGCTCAAACGAAGGGATCATTGAGTGGAGAGCTAATATCAAAAACTTGGAACAGTCCTTGAATATGGGATTAGTAAGTAAACTCTCTCTTGTCCTATTTATATCATCCCAACCTGGAAGAAAAACAAGAATTGCTCCATCCGTTGAATCTGCACATATTTTCCTTAGTAACTGCTCAATAAGAACTACATCAACAAGTTCAGGATTGGTGCTTGACAAATACTTATCGACTTGCTGCTTTTCTTGTATGGAAAGGGAAGCAGCATTCTCCATGTGGGTTTTTAAAATTTCGACAGCTTCAACCTGCTTTTCACCTTCAGCCCAGTCTAATGCAGTGCTTCCATCACGAGCTTTTAGATGACAATCTGCACCGAGTGAGAGAAGCATGCAGAGATCACCTGTTCTTCCTTTACCAGAGAAAACCATCAAAGGAGTTACACCGGTCACTGAATGCTGGTAATTTAAAACTTTTGATGTTCCTTCAGAAGAAATCAACTCAAGGAGAGGATCAAACTCATCACTGGAAGAAGCCAAAGTAATTGCCTCATCAAGTACTGCCGTATCATCCGGCGTTAGCTCACATGGGAAAGAATTAGCATCACGACAGCTCTTATCTGAGGCTTTCAAGAAAGAAAAAACATCCTCCAAGTAGTAAGTTTTAACCTGAAACAAGAACATTTCAGGCTTTCAGTACACCATAAACCAGGGAAAGAAGGAAATAAACATAACTTCAATTTGTGTTGGTGTCTAATTACAGGATAAGTGAATCCAGGAACTCTGATGATCGGGCAACCACCAAAATACTGTGAAAACCTTTCAGCATCAACTGTAGCACTCATAAGGACCTGTTCCACAGCAAGTTAGTGATCCTGACACAAAGAAAATGTGCAACAGGAAAGAGAAAATTTTCCCTGGCAACACATTATGGTTTCTATCGAAAATTAAGTAACAGCCACACTCACCAGACGTAGATGAGCATATGCTGAAAGCGAGTCCCTGCACGTAAGCAGGTTATATAAGCAAACAGGATAAGAATGTGCATTACTGCAAAAAAGTACATTTATTTGAAAGCAGTCCCAAATATAGGAACCTATATGCGCAACTGATACTCAAATCTATGCTAGATGTTTCTTCTACCAATGGCACCGAATGCATAGAAGGGAGCAAAAAGGGAATGAAACTGACAGGAATCCCAGAAGAAAAGCAAAAAACCAACCAGTTTGCAGATCAATCACTAAAAGCAAGTAGAGCAGCTCGATTCTCTTGTTAAAGTTCACACAAAATAAACAGAGAATTAAAAACAGAGTACCTGAGGATTGCAAGCATCAAATCAGAAAAGCGATCCCTTTCATGGATTTCATCCTAATAAGAAACAGGCAAGAAGAAACAGTTAAGAGGACAAAGAAGGAAGCACTAAGCGAGAAAATCTTTCACTGAAAGCAACAATTGGATGAAGGCAATAACCAAGAAAATAGAGCTTAGGAAACAAGTTTTCTGGCTGAGGAAACTTCTACCCTCAATGGCATTCAGGTTTATGCCTCTTTTGTCAATGAAATCATGATAATCATCAAATCACCACTAGAAGAATTGTGTGGTCACTGATATCAACTCTCCAACTAGTCACATTATCACCCAATGCAGCTTATTCTTCAGCACCTTGCAATCAGGATGATTGATAACTTCATGCTACAACAAAGTTACTTGGCACATGCCAAGTTCAGAATCCCAAATCTTACACTATTTCAAGGGAGTTTTCCTAGTGAACCACAATTAGACATGTGGAACCATAACCAACTTACTGGTATTTTCAAAGGGAGTGAATCAGAAAACGAAAACAGAGCACAGACAACAAAATATGTACATCAAGAAGAATAGTAAATGAAGTAGAAGACTAGCCACATCCAACAAGAAAACATGTAAAGCCAAGGTGTAGTTGAAACAAGAAACAGTGATTACCGAAACGACATTGGCATATTCAACTCAAGTGGCAAAGCATAAAGACCAACACGGATACACCATATACTTCATAGACACAGAGAATAAGGCTACGTTTGCTTTGACCTGTTTTCTGTGTTTTCTGTTTTGCAGAAAACAGAAAACGCGTTTGGTTTGAATTTTCTGTTTTCTGTTTTCTAAAA
>JAOWBR010183160.1:0-10581 GCA_028571145.1 Dionaea muscipula | reverse complement strand
CATCCCTGGCGACGGTTAGCACCAATACCCACCCACTCGGAGCAGATCTACACTTTTCTCCGACAACTACCAAAGGAGCAAACCACCTTCTTCTGGTGCGTTTCTTCGCTGCAGGAGAGGCGGTCAGTGACTAGTGATGCGCCGGCGGCTAGATGATGTAATGGTGTTGGTCCAAAGTCTTATCCTTGACGGACAGCAGCGGTAGAGGATGGTTATGGGCGGCGGCAGTAGTGGTTTTGACGGTGGTGGAAGATTTTTAGACCCTTTGGCTCTAAAACCGTGTAAATGTAGGTCAAGAAATAATGGGAAAGCTTGATTCATTCATTATCAGCTAAAGGTTTATATACATCGTGTATCAGATACCCTAAGGGTCAAGACTAATAACAATTAGCTTGTTGCGTAAATTTCCTTAGAATAATCCTTCAACCTATTTGAATCCAGTTTAAGATAAAGGTGTTCTAAAGTCTGGTAGTCATATACTAATCCTTGTGAAGACGATACTTAACTCATCATTTATATTACTTATCGATCAGTGCACTTGTAGTGTTGCGATAAATTATTAATCACCTACCCAACACTTTCATTATTGTGGTCAACATTATTGGACTCTGAACTACCGGATATCTCACTCATTATGATCCATCAAGTCACATCAATGAGATGACTAACATGTATCCCCATCTCAATAATTAGGTGTTCTTATGATCTCTTATCCATAAGTACCATGTACTCTAACTCAACTACCTAGCATATTAAGAGCACATGGACCTTCATTGCCACTCCGCACACCCATGGATCCCTCCTCCACACCAATCTCAATCCTACTAACACTCTCCTCCCCTTGCTGCATAGGAGGGGAACATCAACCATCATTACACCTCCATCTCATACAGTTGATAAGGGAGCTTGAGGCATGTCTCCTCTATCGGACCCACAGTGAGACTAGGACCCAGGCGGGCTCTACAGGTTGGGGCATACCCTGAGTCTCTTGGCAAATATCCTGATGCACGGGGCACCGAGTCGCAGAGTGCCCAAAAATCCTGCACTTGTCACAACATGCGGATAGCCCCTAGAACTGAATAAATATCTTCCTAAAGCTACCACCCACTCGGATTTTCACCTATACAAATGGGCTTATCAGCATCCACCTCTACATACATCCTAGCAAATGAGAACCTGGACCTTGAGCAGTCAACTTATCTGCATAGAACGAACGACTCACCATACTCGCAATCTTACTCAACCCTCTCGAGTGCCAGCACCCCAACGGGATATGATGAAAAGTAACCCAAACTAGAACTCTAGTCATCGCCTCCCTAGTCAAGGGCATCCCCCCTCTCCCATTTACATAATAGAAGAGGTTTTCCCACAATAAACCATGGACCCCTATCAAGAACCTCTTCACAAGCATCCCACTGTACATACAAAGGTCATAAGGGAGAGATCCTTGCAAAAAATGACCCACTAGACACATACCCCACTCGTCATCCTTCAACTCATCATCAGCAAAATCAACAAATGTATCCCCATCCACATAAACAAAAGGATCAAATGTAAGTTTTATATCACACCGCGGGTGAACCATAATAACAGAGGCATAGCTATGCGGTTTACCTAGTTTAGAGCCTCCCAAACCTACTCCCGTCGTTGCGTGCCCAGTTGCCTGCTACAAAACACCAGTTGTCAGGGTGATCTTCTTCCTCGCTACCTACACCACTGCCTATTACCTAGAATCCTCCACCGCCAATTGTGACGCCATCGACAGCTTCCCTGTTCCCCCACCCTCAGAGTCGCCCCCACTAGCCTCCAGCGCCACCAACGCCTATAGGCAAGAACCCAGCACCAACCACCCTTTGGCCTTCACCCACCACTACACCAGTCCATGTCACACCAGAAACCTCGTCGGCTAGCCACCTTTGCACCAGAGCCACCACCCTAGTGCTGCCACACCACTAGGAGCTCCAAGTTGATGGGAATCACCCTCACCCACGAGTCCACGACGCTCAAGCCTAGTGCCATCTCCAGCACCTCGATCGCCCCTTCCTCAACACCCCATAGCAACCGACACAGGGAGAGCCGCTTTGGCCCCTCACCCACCTTGGCCATCGAATCCGACCAACGACCACCCTCTAAACCACCTTGTGTGGGGCGGGCCTACGGGCTTCACCCCTACCGAATCTGCCCTTCGGCCACCATTGACAACCCCCAAACCTCTATTCTCCTCTGAAATCGACCCTCGACCTGGAAATCGCCCATGGGCACCCTCAATCACCTCCAAACCTTCATTCACATCCTCCCCTTTCCCGGTTCTGACCGCCTCTCCCAAATCTAGAATACCCAGATCTTGTTTTTCTCCAGTGTGCCAGGATCCTACCATTCCTCTCCTCCCTTCACCGTCCACATTCGCTGCAAAGCTCGTGGTGGGTGACGGTCCCCGTCGGGAAGAATGGCCGCACAAGCCAACACTAGCTAACCCCTCCTCCACCAATCCCCTCACCGTGTTCTCCTTCAACTCGCGCGGGCGAGATATCTCCTACACCCACCCCATCTTATCTATAGCAAAATGCCACCACCCCCAGCCCGCTTTGGCTCAGCTCCGATGAGCACCTGGTAGCCACCGCCAGGTCGGAGCCACTTTCGACCGGCGACTGCCCCACCGGCAGGAAAGAGTAAGTTTGGTCTTTGGGGGTAGAGAGAAGCCAGATGATTTTAGAGAGAAAATTTTGTTCCTTGTTTTTTTTCACCATTTTTTACCATCCAAAGGGTCAAGCATCTTCAAAAATAGGAGTTCACCAACCCTAGATTCTACACTAGGGGTGTAAACAAGTCGAGTCGAGCCGAGTATCTCTATACTCGAGCTCAGCCCAATTAACATATTTTGAGCTCGACAAGCTTTTAGAAATAAAGCTTGAACTCAGTCGAGTTAAAAAAACTTGAACTTGGCTTGATATGTTCGACAAATGTCCTATCGAGCTCGAGCTTGAGCTTGATAGGGTACTTGTCGAGTTGAGTTCGAGCTCCAACTAAATTTTTTGTAATTATTTTAAATTTTAAAAATTATTAAAATATTATTAATTTTTTATATAAAATTATTAAAATAAAACTCGTTGAACTCATTAGGGCGTGAGTCCGGTTATTAAAAACTCGAGCTCGACTCACGAACTACTCGAGTAACTTGAACTTGAGCACAAGCTCGACTCGAACCGATTTTTTCGAGCTTTATTCGAGTTGAAGTCATGAGCAGTGATTGAAAAGGCGATGCAAGGTGAGCCCGTATCGCCTCAGACGGCTGAAGTGAGACGATCTGCAGCAAGACGAGGAGAGGCGAATGCCTAGGCGCGAGGCGAGGTGAGGCCTGAGGCGAGCGAGGCGATAGGCTAAGCGAATTTTTTAAATACTCTCATCCTATTATAAATTATAATACTACAAAAAAGGGGGTAGTGTGACTGAACCATGTGGTAGTGAATATTGAAGTTTGTCTGATCTCATACTCAGCGTGTGCACAATTTCTCCACATTTTATTTTCTATTTATGAAATAGAAATTGTACTCAACTAAAAATAAAAGAACTCTCACCCTCTCCAGTCTCATACTTGTATGTGGATGCATACAAGTCAAGTGAGGATGAAGAAACCGAAGTTGCATTTGGTGATGAGGAAGATGCCTTTATGATAGACTAGACATGCATGTGTTATGTTTTGCTTAAAACTTTGATCGTTGGCTCTTATTGTTTTGCTAAACTTGAACTATTTTGTTTAATTATTTTTATCTCATGGTTAGACATCGTACTTATGAACTTATGGTAATATGTTGTGATTTTATCTTCTAAATTCTACTATCTTTGATAATGGATGTCTTAGTTGTCCTATAAAGTATATTCTACTTATATTTGTTAGAAATCTCACACCTCGCATGCAAAAAGCACTAACCTCGCCTACTCTTTTGTAGACCATGTTACCTCATCTCGCCTCATCGCTTTGAAAACATTGGTCATGAACCGATCTCGAGTTGCGTCATATTATTTACACCCCTATTCTACACTAACCCTTAAAATCTGCATATACATATTCTGATTTTTCAAATAACAAAAAAACCTAGTGCTTATATTACTCGGACCTAAAAAATGGGCATAGAATCCATCTTCACATCAGGGTTTTTACTTAGGTTGAAACTGAACATAATGTTTTGGGATTCATGCACAACTTCTTATGCATATCCTTGGTCCACAAAAAGGGATTTGGATCTTGTAAAGCCCATATTTAAAAGATACTACTCCAATTGCACTGAACAAGTTGTGGGTCTGTGTGTGATTTGTCGTAACCCTATAATTCTGATTTTGTTATCTATACCTCTGGATGAATTCAGTTGACCTAAACAGGCCTCGGCAAGGACCATTTACTGAATGGAGAATGTGGAAGGATTTGGAAGGATTACCTATTTCCTTTATACCTTGGCAAGATTCCTAATTTCCTACTCTCCATTTTTTAGGCCGGGGAAACATGTACTGAAATTGCGCACTGCATGTCCTTGGCTAATAAGGAGAATAAAAATTGAGAAGATCCGTAACAGAATAGGGATAACACCGGTGATTAATGAGATGGGGAAAATACGTCTGTTACGAGAGGAGAGTTTGGTGGGTCACCTGTGGCATAGACCAATAAATGCGTCTGTTAGGACAGGAGAGTTGATTGTAGTGAAAGGTAAACGAACTAGGGGACGACCGAAAAAAACTTAGGTTGAAGTGATTATAAACGACCTTGAAATGCTGAAATTGAACATGAACAATGCCCAACACCGGATAAATTAGAAGACACAAATATGCGTAGCCAACTCCATCTAGAGGGATATGGTCAGGATGATGATACGATGACGACGACAATCACTTGCTCAACATGGGCAGGGAAAGTGGGATTTACTTTTGTGTACTAGGATTTCTTTTCATTCCATTGATTTGAATACTTCAAATCACATTTTGATTTCCTTTTCGTGTAGGAGGAGTTGAGTGTAGTGGATGGTAGGAGAACTAGGGGGCAAATGAAAAGAAAAGTAAGTAGAAGTGTTCTTAACATGATGCAACTGACCATAAACAATGCCCAACACCGTATAAATTGAAAGCTGCGACTACGTGTAACCGACTTCACCTAATGAGATGTGGTCAAGATGATGATGATGATGACAACGACGGCGACTTTTCCTAGTGTTCAAACCCCCCATCAAGTAGCCAGTAGTCTGGTCTACCATTGATCCCAAAAGAAACAACAGATCCAGCTAATGGTATTTGCAACCATGTTTAGCATTACATACATCAAGCAGGGAACAATTTCATCAGAAATGCTTCAGCCGAATGAAAAATCAAGAGTGCAACTGAATACATCACGGGATCTAATAAGAACATTGTCAACTAACGTGAGGATGATTCCAAAACCAAGCATGTCACTCGAACCCTACCTAGTCTCATACATATTACTAAAACAACTTCACAGTTGAAGCAACCCACGTCCTCCAACCATTAGCCCAAAAGCCATCATCAATTATCAAAAGCACCAATAAATCCAGTGAATTGTGTGCTTCCCTACAAATATTAGAATCCAGAGAAATTACTTACTTTCTTCCACCTAAACATCTGAACCTCACCAAAAATGAACTAAGTATCTTCAAACCTAAACACCTAACCTCCCTAAGAAAACATAGTACTTTGACACAAGCCATGATTGAGCTTCCAAGAACACCACCACGACCTCTTCCCACTAGGTGCGATTGGTCGTACGTATCCACAGGACACATGCATCAAAGACTCGACGAATAATAGTGTGTTGACCGTCGGCTTCCAAGAACAAAACTAAGCTTTTATTCCACCAAGTCAGGTCAGCTACGTGAATATAACTACACCATTCTCCTCTAACCGTATCATATCTTCCGTTAGGTTGTGGTATCTAAAGTCATACTTCAAAACATCCTTCAAACTCCATTTTGGTCTTCCCCTTCTCTTCCTTAGTTGCACCTCCTCCATTACTTTGCATGTTCTTACTACACTATTAAGGCCTCCATTTCATGTGTCCATACCATATTAACTGCGACACTCTTATCTTATCCTCGATAGATATCATCCCAACTTTCTATCATATAACCTGATTACAAATCCTATCTTTTTTAGTATATTCACACATCTACCTTAACATTTTCATATCTACCACACTCAATTTGTGCACATGTTGCCATTCAAGTGCATGCTCCTCCATTTCAACCAACCGACTGATCCTATGACTAGCATCCTCAACAATCCACCCTTTTCCATAGCATCCAACCCATATACTTAAAAAGAATTTGTCTTAGGTAGCCTTCCAACGCCTAACACCACAATACCATCATTTTTGCAACCACTTTGGTTGATAACTCACTCCACATATTCCCTCTTGGCCCTACTAAGTTGTAATCCTTTTCGTTCCAAAGACTGAGCTTACAAGCTAGACATTATCTACACGTCATGCCTTACACCACAAAAGGTCTGTTCCTCCACATGTTAAGCAGTTGTGGTTTGCTATCTAATTTTTGCAACCACTGGTTGAAAACCCACTCCACATATTCTGCATTGGTCCTACTAACTTGTAATATTTTTCGTTCCAAAGACTAAGCTTACAAACTAGATATTATCTATAAGTCATGCTTTACACCACAAAAGGTCCATTCATCCACACGTTTAGTGGTGGTGATTTTTTTGGTTGATAACCCACCACACATATTCTGCCTTGGTCCTACTAAGTTGTAATCCTTTTTGTTCCAAAGGTTAAGCTTACAAACTAGACATTATCTATACGTCATGCCTTACATTACAAAAGGTCCATTCCTCCACACGTTTAGCAGTGGCAATTCTCTATCTGATTTCTTTTTGTGACAAAAGTAGAACCGTAAATGTCACTTCAAACCAGAAAAGACAACAAAACAACAACAGCATTGTCAAATAGACCCAAGCGATGTTCACTACAACATAACAAAACAAATATGAGCCTTCACCTAAAGCATCAAAATTCCACTTCTAACCACTGGAGTTAACCTTTATTAGCAATTTTTTTTTATAATCGTCCACCCACTTTCGAATAATATAAGCAACTTCTTCTAATGATTCTAAGCAACTTGTGATACTTTCCCAAGCATTATGGTTGGTTAAGCTGGAACTCTAAGATCAGTGTCATTCACTTTCATCATAAGCAAAGGTGCGGGGATCTGCAATAAGCCTGTCAAATCTGATGCTAGAAGTTGTAACAATTATCTTAGTAATTGCCACGAGCCCCTTGCATTTATGATAGAAACCCTAGTCAAGAGACATCAAGGGAAAACCATCACTTTAATTTGATCCTAAAGCATAAGTTGAGACAAACATGACAAGCAACCACTAGCAGACAACATGCTGCACAATGACCATCTACTTCCTATACCTCAGCCCCAAGTTCATTAATAATTTTCTTTGCATGCATCCCCCAAGAAGGTGAGAAAGAAAAAAGTTTAACAGTCTATTATTCAGCACTAGAGGCCACACTCTACATTTGTTGCAGTCAGCTTATTTTCTCAAGCACTATGACATCGGATGCAGTTCTCAGCACTTCATCAATTTGGAAAAGAAACATATGCTTTAAAATCATGGTATACAGAAAATTGTACCATCCTTCACCTCACCATGCGGTAAAACTAACGAAACCAAACACTCTCACATGCAATACATTTCTAAATATGCTGCAATAACCTGGCAATGTGGCTCAAATAACACAATCAGTCAACTTTATAAGAAACTTAATCTACATTGGAGCCTTAATTATGAACTAATGCACATAGATATAGGCATAATCACCACCAATCAACTTAAACCTTACTTGAAATCATCATCATCATCATGGCCGAATCTGAATAGGTGGGGTCGACCACATATATCCGTTAAGTGTATGCACGGAGGTACGACAAATATAATGTGTTGACTGTCAACTATCTAACACGTATTGTTCTTGTCAAATCAAAGATTAGGTTTGAGCTATATAAAATAATAGAGTTATGTAATATAATATATAATAACGTGCAACAATATATATAATAGTGTATAACAAATGCATGACACTACTTGATAGGACAAACATCCCTAGCTAACTCGCTAACTAACTAGCCCTCTAACTAATTAACTCATTATGACGCTTCCTACTAGGTGGTATAAGCCAACTATATCCTCCTCTTCCAATATATTCGATGTTAAGCGTCCGTTAAACGAAACTATAATATGGCAAGATCCGTACGAATCACTTCATCCCACGTCTTCTTCGATCGTCCCCTATTTCTTATACCTTCCAATATAAAGAACTTCACTCCCCTAATAGGCGCATCGAACGGTCTTCGTCATATGTGGCTCGTCCAACGCAGGCGTTCCTTCCACATCTTATCAACCATCGGTGTTACCCCGATCTACTTGCAAATCTCTTCATTCCTTATTTTATCTCTTCAGGTAACACCATGCATCTATCTCAGCATACGGCATATGCATCTCGGCCATCGTCATCCTCTGTGTATGACTCTTCTTCAACCAACACTTTATCTCATACAACAAAGCGAGTCTAATTGCAATCCGATAAAATTTTTCTTTCAACTTTAAAGGCATCCTCTTATCACAAAAAACACCCGACGCGGCTCTCCATTTCAGTCAACCCATATTAATCCCGTGTGTAACATCCTCATTAATCTCCTCATCCTCCTGGATAAGAGCTCCCAAGTATTTAAACTTATTAGTCCTACGAACATCTCATCCATCAACCAATACTTGCGGGGCAACCCTACTCCTCATCCCTAAATGCACACTTCATGTACTCCATTTTACTCCTGCTAATCCAGTGTCCCTTAGGCTCCGAGACTACTATCCATCTCCTTAACTTATCTTCAACACCTTCCCGAGTAGTCGCCCCATCTTTCCCGTATGGTCGCCAACTCTGTCAGGACCGAATTGTTCTCCCTTTTAATACATTTAACATTACCCACATCTCTACACTTTCTATCCCATAATCTCCCTAGTCGGTAATTCAGTATACGTCCTTCTCTTCCTCCCTTGTGTCCAACCTAGCATAGAATCTTTCGCACGCATTTAATTTTGATACCCCCACTACAGCACGAGCCATCTTTTTGGCCGCTTTATACTCCACTCGGTCCATATCTGTCTTACTCAACTGTCATGTTTTAAATTTTTCTTTTTTCAACTTAATAATAATAATTTAGAACTCATTTCCCCACCACCATCCCTCTTTAGAGTCGACTCTCCCACCTCGAGATTCCCCAAGAACCTCCCTAGCGACCTCCTCTATACAGGCCGTCATACGATCCCAACTCGAGCTAACACTCTCCGCATCATCTACCCAAACTTCTACCTCCAACATCTTCTTCTAAAAATTCAAAGCTTTGTCCCCTTTTAACTACCACCAGCGGATCCCCACAACTTAAAGCTCACATCCAACACCAGAACCGGTGTTGTGTAGCCACACATTTCCCTTGTATAACTTTACAATCTTTGCACCCCAACCTATCTACATTTTGGGTTAAAAAGAAGTCCATCTGACTAGCATTGCTACCACTTTTGAAAGTGATAAGGAGTTTATCTCTCTTCTTGAAGCACGTATTTAGCAGCACTAAGTCGAAAGACATTGCAGACTCCAAAATCGATACACCTGTCTTGTTTATACTCCCAAACCCATAGCCTTTGTGGACTCTATCAAAGCCTCCACAATTCCTTCCAATATGCTCATTCAGATCACTGCCCATAAAAATCTTTTCTTGTAACCTGAAATCCTGAAACACCTCATCCAAGTCCTCCCAAAATCGCCTCTTCTTCGCCTCCGAGACACCTACTTGTGGCACGTACACACTCAACACATGCACAAATGTCTCTTCCCAACACAAACTTAAGTTTCATAATACTATCTCCTTTTCTCATCACATCCACCACTAAATCTTTAAGTGGCGTATCCACCATGATACTAACTCCATTTCTATTCCTCTCTTTCCCCACATACCAGAATTTAAACCCCAAATCACCAACCTTTCTAGCCTTATTTCTCACCCATTTTGTTGTTGTAGACACATAATGTTACTCCGTCTCACCATGACATTTATTATCTCTAAACTTTTCCCGGTAAAGGAGCCTAGATTCTAAGAAGCGAACCTAACTCGACACCCATCCGCCGCCTCCTTCCTCCCAACCCTACGAAGTGATCCTTGTGGGACTAAGCCATGTTGCAACGAGTCACGGTCTACATATACACCATAAAACTTTGGACTAGGGCACATGGACCAAAGGATCCGACAAAAATAAGTATGTCTTGCATCCTACCAGGAGATTAGAACTAAATCAACACAAAATCAAAACAAATCGATAGATGCTCCCACAAAAAAAAATATTGATAATGATAATAACCACAATAACAATAACAACAACAACAACAATAATATAACTAAAAGCCCAAACATATACGTAGAAAAATCCTTAACACTCGCAGCTAACCATGGCTAATTTTTAACCAAGAAGCACAATCACCTCAAAAATTAAAATTTTTAACAACCC
>JAOWBR010183149.1:0-10581 GCA_028571145.1 Dionaea muscipula | reverse complement strand
GGATGAAAGTCCTTTAAGGGGGGAAGGATGTGATAACCCGTCCGGTTTCATTCCGGTTTGCTTCTAGTTAGGTTTGATTCCAGTTTAGATTGAATTTAAGTTGATTGGGTTATTTTTAACAACACGGTTGGCTTTTATTTAATGTGGGTTTATGTCCTTTCGAGAATTTTTCCTAGCCTAGCTGGTTAGGGGGAAGCGGAGAAAGGAGTTGAGGGAGCGTTAGTTGAGTGGTCGCAGGTTCTAAACCCGGAGACTACATTTTAATTCCCCTTTCTTCTTTTAATTTTTGAGGGCATGAAATCCCCGTTTTATCCCTCATTGATTAGAAGATTGATTAGGTGGATTAATTCCTAAAACTCCCGTAACTCCCAGATTTCTTTTTCTCTTTCTTTCTTTCTCTCTCTGCTCTTCACGTTAGTTTTCTTGTCCCCTTTCCTTTGAATTGGCGGCAGCAGGGGATAGGGGGGAGGATCATCGCCTTGGTTTGTCGCACGGAGGAGATTTCATCGCATCGTCATCCCAGGGTCTTCGGTGAGTGATTTCATGACTTCTCTTTTTCTCTTTTCACTTGATTTTCGGCCCTAGGGGTTGGGGATGATGATTTTCGTTGTCTTTTTGTTTTTTGATGATCGTGGGGCAGCGTTGAAGGTGTAGGGAGCAACGGATTCGAGCCATTGCGTTGATTCGGGGTTTTTCATCGATTTAGGTATTCTTTTCGATCCAGTTTATCTTCCTTTCGCATTGTGGCTGTAGGTGGGGGATTAACCCCCATCGGTAGATGGTTTTGATGCTATTGGTTGTTGTTAGATTGGTGGATTAGCATTTGTTTTAGTGGTTTGGTCATTTTGATTGTTTTTAGGGTTTTCGGGATTAGTCAGTTTTGTCGATTGGCTAGATTTTGATGCGGTTGGTTTGAGGATGTGTTAGGGATGTGTTTAGGTCTCTTTTAATGCATGTTTTCATGTCATTTGGTGTTTGGGATGAGTTCTGCATCGAGCTGCATTTTGGGTTATACGAAAATCGCACCTCCTGCGAATTCTGCAGAATTCTGCAGAATTTCTGCGCAGAGACGTCTCCTGGGACGTCTCCAGGAGGCTCTGCCGTTTCTTTTCTTCTTCTGTCCTGTTCCCCAGTGTAGGGGGGGGGACGTCTCCAGAGACGTCCCCTATGAACTTGCAGTTTCCCTTTGGTTCCGGGACTCACGTTTGGGCCTCGGGTTTGTCTAGCATGATTGGTAGGCATCCTAGGTGGATGGTTGAGGGTTGTTGGTGACTTGTAGACATGTTTAGTTTAGCTTGAGCATGTTAGTGATTGTTTTCATATGGTGATTGTAGGAGACAACATCATCATTTACGGCTTCCAATAGTTGGGTGTTTACTTAGCTTGTGGACTAGCTTTATCCAGGTGAGGGGTGTACACTTTCCCTCCATTCTTATTCTTTTTTTCTTGAGCCTTATATTCCTTCTTCGCTTCCTCACTATTTGTACACAGTCATGCTCTGTGTTATTTGTTGTCATGTCCACACTTCTGTCATGTGATTCATGCTGAGTTGACTTTGTGATTTATTCTTTATGCATGAATCCTTGAGGCCTTTGTTTGATTTGAGAGTATGGACCTAGTGAGGATGCGAGATTTGATGGATGGAGGAGAGAGTTGTTTTCTTGAGAAGGGAAGTGGATTGTACACTCCCATTGAGTGATGTTGAAGTCCGAGGGGTACATTAAATTGACCTCGGCCTTGCGGTTTAAAAGCACCGCCAGACACAACGTCCTTGGGGATTCTGCCGACGGGCGGATGACTCGGACGGTTGCCTTCGTGGGACGTATTCTCGGAGCCATACCGGCTTACGGACCACGGAGGGCGGGGGACCCATTGTATGTGGATTGGTATGGCATGTGAGTATGTGAGTGGGTTACACCTTGAGTGTACCGTGGCCATTACCCCTGGAGGTTAGGGAACTATGGTATTGATTAGAGACTAGAGACTTGCTTGGCCTTCTGATTTGCGTGATTTGTTGCATGATTGTATCTCTAGTCTCGTGAGTTATTTTGTTATCATACTGTTGATATCGCATACTTGTGTTGTGACGGTTGTGTTACATTTCAAATGATTCATTTGATATTGTTTGCACCGTCACCTTCTCTTGTTCTTTTATTCCACGAGTTGTATCTTGTAGCCGTGGCGGGTTGGTACCCTCCTGTTTTATCTCGATCACCTCCGGGCTCCGAATTGAGGTGGTCGAGTGTCTACTTACATTTGATTTGGACCATCCTCCACACCTCGTGGAGTGTCCTAAGCATATTTTTATATATCTCCACTATGATCTTGATTTCTATTCTGACCCTGTGTACACCCCTGGTAAATGCTGTTTCAGGTAGTTGATCGGTTAGGAGGATGTGGCGGGGCGCCTCTTAGGGTTTATTACCATTGCAGTAGTTGTAGTACTTTTGACACTGCACTTTGAGACTCTTAGCATGATTTATGTTTTGAGATTTTAGCCACATGTCTTGAGATTGAATTATGTTTCCGCACTCTGAGGATTTAGTATTCATGATTGATGATTGAGATTTCAACCTTGTGCATGTGGTTAGACCTTTGCTCCATTTGAAGACTCAGACTAGATTTCATTTCATGTTTGTTGTGCGTTGAACCATTGGTAGGATTGTTGGGTTTAGGCTTGTGCGGTCCGTGGTTGGGTCCACGGGGCGTACGTCGGTCCACCCGGGGTGGGGTGTGACACTGGAACTAGTTGGTTCTTCAGGAGAAAATGAGAACAGGAGAGAAGAAGAGCAAGTGGCGTCGTGGAAACAGGGAGAGAAGGAATGGGAAATGATTATTTAGGGTCTTATAGGGTTCTTAGGCAACCTAAAGGCATTAAGGGCAATTAGATAATTTCCCAATTCCCTTAAAAAGATCCCAAACCAAAATGGTAGCCCCAAAAGCCTCATGTGGGCTTTGAACCATGACCAATGGTATCAATTCCCTTCCTCTCAACCAATGCGCTATACCGGTTCTATTGCCTTTAAACAAACCAGGCTTAAAATAAATACGAGTTGTTACACTTCTCATGTAACAAAAATCAACACCCAAAAAACTCACGACACCTCCTTCTATGTGAACATAATCTCACCACCTTTAAAGGAAAGAAGCCATCAAAAGGAGCCAACGCTAATGTCAACCTACTGCGTACTTCCATCTCAACCTACTGCCCTCACTGTCAAGCACAATCGAAGCATGTTAATTCATCTTCAACCTACCGCCATCTCCAACTTCATTTGAAGCTAATACAAGCAGCAATTCAGAGCTTTTCCACAATCAAACAAACAACATTCTCAACTCATCATCAATAATTATAAAGTTAGTGGATCGTTTAAGGTGAAATCCTCGTTGTTATAACAAATGTGGTGTGGATTTTTTATTTAAACTGGTTATGCATTTGGAGTTGGTTTGTTTTTCGTGATTTGTTCGACTCTTTGTTGTCGAATCATTCGACAAAGATGATCGAATCATTCGGTGTTCTAGGTCAAACCGTTTGGTGAGGTACACCGAACAATTCGGTGATGATTGTCGAATCGTTCAATTAACCTAATCGAACTGTTTGATTAACCTAACCGAACTATTAAATTATTTGTATCAAATCGAACCTGCTTAATTTTATGCAATTGTTTGAGTGTTTTAATTTTCATTACCTAATAGCTTCAATGTTTGCAGGCATGGACTCTATCCTAGAATGTAGGTGCCCAACTGTGTCCGCACAGAGGAAAAAGAATCGACCTGACGGGAGTAGTGTCGTCGCAGCTGCACATGATGAACCTGCTCCCATTGATAAGCTCATTTTTAACATACTTATCTATATCTTTTTTTCCCTAATAAAAACTATTTTTTATCGCTTATCTTAGTTAGTTAGCCATTCTTTGATATTGAGTTCTATTTTAGACATATTTTACGATTGATTAAGTTTTTCAAAATTTTATCCAAGTTTGTGCACAAGTGAGAAAAATTGCGTCTCCGGTTCAAAGAAAAGTCGCTGAAATAGCCTCGGTGTGATCAACCGCAGTTATCCAAGCTATCAAATAAGGAGTCGCTACTTCATGGCACTACTGCATCAGTCACATTTTTATCCAATAAAGACATTTCTCAAGAGATACGTGCCAGAGACAAGTCCTCAAAATGAGCGGCAGATCTCAATACAACAATTCTACGTCAGATCCCTCCTCATAAATAAAGATGTCTCAGGTCCTACTAAAGGAGAAAACTTACGTCAGTTCTCAGTACAAAGAAATGTGTGCCAGTTTTTCTCGGCACATCAAAGCGGATATTTTTGATTCGATGATCAGATTTTTCACATTTAAAACACCCATCAGTAATATTCTGATTATTATCGGTGAATTTACCTCTATTTGTTGCCTCGCATTTTACTTTTGAGTTCTTGAAGAATTTTTAAAACTTCGTTGTCAAGAAATTTTAGCTCATTCACGATGTTAGTAAAGCATGTAAACATATCTTTAATCGTTTCATTTTCATGCATTGAGAATAGTTCATATTACTTTACCAACAAGTCCATTCTGGATTGTTTAACCTAATTTGTACCTGCATGGGCTACTTTGAGGCTGTCCCAGATTTTTTTATCCGTGGTTTTGGCTGGTGCTCGATTGTATAAAATGGACCGAACGCATAATAGAGCAATTTAATAGCTTTAGCATTCTTTTCAAGCTTTTTCAAGTCAACTTTATTTAGGTTGCCTTTACATTTACTAGTTCCAAGAGGTCCTTCGTCAACAATTTGCCAGAACTAGTAGTCTTTAGCTTTGATAAAGATTTCCATGCAAGTTTTCCACCAGCTATAGTGTTCACCGTTTAAATAAGGGGGTCGTGATATTGATTGTCTCTCGAGCATTCTTATAGGTGCACTCATCTTCGATGGATCAATTTCAAGGAGTTAACCTTTATAAGAAGTAACTTGCTATGATACCACTTTTTAGACAAGATAAGTGTAATAATATGTATGAAATAACTCAAGAGGAGGGTGAATTAAGTTGAAAAATTTCTAGACCAATTTTAAACTTTTAAATGAACAGAGGAAGAGCCTGTTTCTTGTGTTGTTCCTTCGTTGCGTAGAAATTTAGAACAAAGTATTTTTTCGTGCAGGTAAGGAGCACATGAAGGACTTGGTGCTACTGGTGTTCTTTCGCTTTCTTTTAAGTTGTTAGCAAGAATATAAAATCACAAAAAGCAATTTTAAGAATATAAAATCACAAAAAGCAATTTTCGCGTTTTGTAGTTTGTAACAAAATACATACAGAAACAATGTTCTAAGCGATGTGTCTGTTCTGGGCAGATCAATTTATTTCAAAGCACAGACAAGAACTATGATCCGAGCGGAGTGTCTGTTCTGGGCAGATCAGTTTGTTTCAAAACACAGATAAGAATGGTGTTCCAAGTGGTGTGTCTGTATTGGATAGATTTACTGATAAAATACCAACAATGGAAATGAACATGCACACACGGATTTTTACATGGAAACCTTCTAGGCTCAATGGAACGAAAAAATCACGACACACGCCTCTGTAGAATATAAATTGAATCCACTAAGCTTACACTCACAATCCCTAACTGGTTCAATCCAAGCCTAACCCAACAAGCTACTCTGCTTGTTTCACCCCTTCAATCTACCTCGTGACTGAAGCTAACTTTCTCACACCTAAACTTCACCCAAGCCTGTCCCAACACACAAACCCATTTGTTGGGCCCTTTTAATTTACCCCTATGTTAAAGCTAATTCTATAACAAAGTCTACAATATAAGCAGGTAAGGTAGAACTTCTTTACAACCGGAAACGGGCCTGAAACAGGTACGTCTAGTACTTAACAAATGCAAGATGATGACAATCTCTACTATAACTAGAACAAGCGAAAGAACGGGTGAATCTGGCTGGTTCTTCTTTGTGGACTCCTATGAATGCGTTGTATGAACCAGAATTTTATACTTCTTGAACTCTTGAATGCTCTCTATTTTCTCCAAAATGCACACTTCTTCTGATCTTTAGGAGTATCTTTTATATGAGAAAAGAGATGAGTTATGTCCGTCGAGATAGCTCTGTTATATCAAAGGCAATTCTGCAGCTCAATCTCCTTCCTAAAATATTCTGCAAAACTTCTCTTCTTGTTTTGCTGCACCAGATATGCAAGGCTATATCTTTGGTGATTAATGTTAGCTGTCATAAATTTAATCAGTTTTAGTAACTTCAAATTACTCTCCTATGGATTGAGTCTTGAAATTTGTCTGTAATAGCTCTTTCCTTTTTCTTCCTTGATTGTATTCTCTGTATTATAAATTCTTCTTCTACAGTAATAATAATCATTGATAAAAAGGTAAAAAAACCTCTTCATGTTAAGCAAGGAGGAAGATAGTGCTTCATGGAGGGAGAAAAATGTGGGCACCAACCCACTGCTTTTATTCCACGTTCCCACTTCTGACACATCTTCTCTTGTGCTAACAACTTGAAAGCCTCCGAGATGTATCTCCTACTAATGTGGGAATTTTTTGCGCTCACAGTTTTGATCGTGTGAAGAGAAAGTAGCTCACAATATTCATCTCCACATAATCAGGATAAGATCAAATCAAATCATGTAGGGTAAATATATTTCACATTAAATTATTATTCTCTCGAGTGGTCCTCATCCTTTTGTAATGGAAAATGGAGTATACCAATATCTTCATTTTTTAGAATCAAAATTACTATCAGGATCCTGTTGTATTTCCAGACTCCTGAGATATAAACGTTCAGCCTCTCACAAGGGCACAGGGTCCTGCCCTGTTCCTTCATAGTCACTTTGACCAATATCGACAAGTGTGTACCTCTTTCAAATTCTCATAAACATGTCATCAAGTCTCAGAGATAAACATGTGTATCATATCAGCAACTTTATACTTGTTAGTTATTGTTTCGTGTTTGTTTGTTCTTCATCAAAATCATAATATGTCAACACACAAGTATGAAGAGATTGAAGCAGATTTCAGTTTAATGCACTTACAAAATTGTGGATTGAAGAATGGAGTATGATACTCCATATTGTTGTTTATTTTTGTATTTTTATGTTGATATTAGACTATATGGATAATGATTTTGAATAACATGGTACCTTCTATGTTTAATTTTTACATTGCATACTGTTTTTGAAAATATGGATTAAGAATTATCTACTTATTTTTTTTGTTTTGTACATTGTTTTTTTTTTTTTTTTTTTGTAACCAAGATATCCCGTGTCAGCTTTCGCTCATCTCGAAGATTAATTCCGAAAAGTATGCAATAGCGTACAAACCGTAATAGCGTACAAACCGCATACTCTGGTTAACCACCCCAAAGGATGCAGGAGGCTCTCACTTAACCCTTATCCCTGTCACCTCTGGTTTGTAGATTGTTTTTTCATCATTCATTAGGTATTATACAAATTATTTTTTCATTATTTATGCTGTGATAATATGTTAGTTGGAAGATAAGGCACTAATTGAGCCAAGATCGAGCTCAAGCTCGATAAGGTACTAATCAAACGAAGCACGTGTTTGAGCTCGAGTTCGACAAAATATTTATCGAGACTATTTAGTCAAATTTTTTTAAACTTGACCGAGTTAACTCGAGTCCTATTTTTGTAGATTTGTCAAACTCAAACCCATAATATATCAATTGAGTCAAGCTCGAATCTCGATTGGTGCGTGAGTGAACAAAGCTTAGATAACAAAAAAAAAAAAAAAAAAAAAAGGGAATACGAGGCTCTGCTATCCTTGAAAATTTTGGACCGAGGCCGGCGCGGCCCGAGCCTGGATCAGCCCGGCCGATGATTACATGATACACTTGCGCTATGAATTTCCTCCGCCAATAATAAAAAGAAAAAGACAAATAAAAATTCCCGCCAGAAGTTTGGCTGGAAACTGCAACTGTTCCTTCCCTCCCTCGATCGATCATCATCCTTTTAACTTCATCATCATCTTTCTTCTAGCCTTTTCGTTCTTCTCTGTGTCGTTCTCTGAGTTGAAACAGAATCCAAAGGTAGGACGGCAAAAAATGCAGCAGAGACCAGCGGCAGTGATCAGCTCATCGCGGGCATTATCCGATGACTATCTCATCATCGGTGGGGAGTTGCCGACTCAGCAGCAGCAGCAGCAGCAGCAGGCCGAGCACACCCCAAGAAGAAGGGCGATGGCTATGGACAGGGACAACAAGCCTTACGTCATCGATCTTCATCCTCTGACCTCCTTCAACCCCCGCCGCTCACCACCTCTCCCAACCACCTGGTACGGCTCCCCGGAGAGACTCATCCACCTCATTCCTCTCATCGTCCTCCTCTCCTGCTTCATCCTCTGGTGGTTCTCCTATCCCGGTAAATGCCTTTCGATCTCCTTCTCTTTTTATTATGATTTCTCTTTGCGAGTGATTCGATTTCAGACTCTTGGATGTGTAGTTTGCACATCGATGCTCGGTCTGTTTCTCTAGTATGAGGATTCTGTGTAGGGTTCCTGAACATCTTGTAGCAATTTATTTCTGATGGTTCCATGATCAAACTGATCTTTAGGGTTTTATTGTCAATCAATTGCACATTTATCTGCTTCATCCCCATCTTTTCCACATGCATATGGTTTCTGTTTCCATTCTTGTGCTTGTAGATTACATGGAAATCAGGTTCATACGAAATCGATAGCTTGATTCAGGAGTTGTTGGTTGGGGGATATTCGGATAATCAAGAACTGAGAGGGAAGCAACTGTGGCTGATTATGGTGATTAATGCATAATGTTCCTTACATTCCAGGCCTTTTTACAAATTGGAAATTCTGTGTGGAAAACGAAAGATCAGGTTCTCAATTCTTTGTAAAAATCTTTCGTCAACAAAAAGTTGCCAGACTTCTCCATCATGCTTAACATCACATTAACTCCATGACCAAACAACCTACTTATAATCTTGTTTATCTGCTCAAATGCATACAGTTACTTTGGTGATAAAGGATGGCCAAATCACTGAAATAAATCGCATTGAACCACTGCCCGAGACACTCAACAAGACTCTTGTTGAACTCACAATATTGGCATCGGCTACTCCATCAAATGCCTCTGTCCCAGTGTCTGCTCCGGAGATATTGGCTGCTGACAATGCAGCAAATTCCCAACCGACGAGTGCCAATGGCTAAAATGGTCTCCCAGATCAAAACCCACCACCAAGTCTAAGCAGAAGCAAGTGCTCTCACTTGTTCTTGTATAGGTTTGTACATTCATTTTGTTCCTCTTCAGTACTATGAAGTTGTTAGGCTGCAATGCTTCTTGTAATCCCTAGTCCAATGAAACATCTTGACTGCTGTAGTTCTAGTCATTCAAAAGGTAGTCAAGAAACTTAGCGAAAAGGCCAGAATCCTTACAATGATGTGATTGTTGATGGACATGTAGAATCCACATGGCATATACCTAGTACAAATTCCCTTTACAAAGTCCGTGCTCTAGTTATCTTGTATTGCTGAAGGAAACCTAACATAGGCTACATAGCTTCCAATGCTATTGCTAAAAGATGTGAATTTCTTGCGGTCTTCCTGACATGCCCCTCAATTTCATGGTTTGTTTTCTTGCTGTATATTTTCTACAATTCGCTTATATATCCCTCGTGGCAATTGCCCACTGAGAGGTATAAAACTGAGTGCTTCCTTGATGGTAGGACTCTGCAACAATCCCTTCTAGGTGACTGTAGAAGAGCGAAAGAACAGCTCATTATGACATGGTTTTTTTAGCGGTTTAATATAGTAATTGCCACTCTTATTATAGTGGCTATCTATGAAACTTATGATTGGTATTTTTTCAGATATAATTTTCTCGGGAAGAACAAGGGAAATATAGCTAGGTCAGAGAAAATCCATTAGTTTGTAATCTTTGAAGCAACATAGGCTTATCAAGAGGCCAAAATTTAAGAGTACCAATCAAGTATTAAAGTAACTTCTTCAAAGAAAAAAGGGGAAGGTGGCGTACCTTTCGCCAAAGAAGACTATCAAGGCTTTTCATGACTACAATGTAATCTATCTCCCCACATTTTCCAGACAGTAAGACTGCTTACCCTTGTATCTGTATTGATTACTGCTCATATAGAAAATGAAGGGCACTTGGCAGAGGAGCAGAGGTGCTTGCTTAGGACCCTGTGTTGAATGAATACCCAGTTTAGTCAGCTTTCCTTTTGCAGTTCATCAGGAAAGTTCAGGTTGGCATATCCAGTTCTCTGGGCGATATGATTCCCCTTAGAATTTGAATCCCCATTAGACCCTGATGGACCAGTGTTTGTTGTTGTCATTGTAGATGGACTGCTGCATTATGCTGGCTGAGTCAAGCTTGATGGACTTTGATAGGTGATCTAAAGCATGCATCCTGCTTATGTTTGGAAATATCAATTTCCTTGCATCAAGGTGATGGACTGATACGATTGGAGTCATAGGATGTGTTGAATATTCATCACCCAGCCGCCATGGATGACCAGCCACCATGGATGACCACCGTCCACTGTTCATCACACATGCTCACCGGCCACACCGTCCACTATTCCCATATGTGTTTTTC
>JAOWBR010183138.1:0-10584 GCA_028571145.1 Dionaea muscipula | reverse complement strand
GGAAAGAGGAAAAGAGATGTGAAAAAGTCAAGAACTCAAGGAGGGGAAGAGCAGACAAAGAAAACAAGGGAGAAGGAAGAAGAATCGCTTGCAGATTTAGTTATGGATAAGGCAATCAGGCAATATGTGAAGAAAAGAAAGTTGGTTACGTCAAAGAATAAGTTGGAAGAAGAAAAAGAAGGGACAGATGCAGAAGGTGCAGTCAGAGATGAGAAGAGGAGGGAAGAAGCAGAGATGACAGCCGCGGAGATCACCGGAACAGATGATGACAATCTAAAACAATTGATAGGTGGCTTTGCAAAGAGTGACTGGGAGATGGCGTTGGATGCTGGAGAGTTGGGAATGGAAGAAACGGTAAAGAGAATGGGGGACACAAAGATGCAGAATGAGGCCACCCAACTGAATGATCAAATCATGATGAACGAAAAATTGGTAATGGATGAGGCGGATGGAAATTGGTTGAGAAGGGGCAAAGAGAAACAAAATGATGATATTTCAACTGGGGCGGAGCAAGTTAGTGTGGAAAATGTGGGAGGAGAGACTGGACCGGGGGAAGGTGGAATGCTAGACACGCAAGGTCAAACTACTGATGGGATACAGGAAAAAGAGGTAAAAGGGGTAGAAGTTTCATTGAATGAGGAAGAGTCAGCTGGGGTAGAGGTGCAAACAATTGAGACAGAGTCCGCCCCTGCAGCACTTAAAGAGCTGCTGAACATTTATGCAGAGGAATCAGTGTCTCCTCCACTGATTGAAAGTTTATTCATGAAGATGATTTTGTCCAAAGCATTCCCTATCACCTTCCCGGGAGCATCATCGGAAAGACTGGCACCAGAGTGGGCTGTCCATAAGAAAAGCAGCATAATGATTAATGATGGGGCGGTGCCACGGGAAGCTATTTGCTACTCTTGGTTACACGAAGGTCTCTCGGAAGTGGACAGAAGCAATCAGAACATTACCCCCTTGGATTTCTTGATTAAATGGTTGGTCGTTGGGGCGGTTGAGGTAAGCAAACTCTTCGAGTAACTGATTAAACAACACTTTGAGCTTTGCTTCGCCGAACAAAGAATTGACTTAGATATTGCAGGTTGGAGCAGTAGCAGGTGAAATGGCCAAGAAGGTGGCAGATCTAGATCAGGGTAACCAATCCCTGAAGGAGCAGCTGAAGCTTAAGGAGAATGAGTCCTTAAAAGAGCAATTGAAAGCTAAGGATAACTTGATTGATACTGCTCAGAGAAATTTAATTGAGTCGAGTTCGGTGATTGAGAAATTATTGGTGGAGAACAAGCAATTGAGAGAGGATAAACAGAAGTTAGACTCCACTGTCTCAGCCAGAAAGTATGACATTAGTGTGTTAGAGGGAACAGTGAAAAGAAGGGAATAAGAATGGACTGCAGCTCAAAGAAAGGCAGATGATGCTGAGAAGAAGATGAAGGAGGCATTGGATGCAAAGCGGCAATTGGCAGAGAGCCTAAGAAAGGTGAAGGAAGAATATGAGGCGGGCAAAACAATATGGGCAGAAAAAGAGAAGTTATGGGAAAAAGAAAAGAAAGAGTTGGAAAGATCTCAGGCAGAGCTGGAGGACGTAAGCCAAGAGAGAGATACTTTACAACTGGAGGTGGAGAAGATCAAGAAGGTAGTAGCTCAAGTGGAGGAATCGAAGCGGTTGTTGAATCAGAAAACAAGTGAATGCTTGCAACTGGTTCAAGAGAAAATGAACCTTCAAGAAGAGTTCAACAAGCTGGAAACAGATAAAAACCGAATCTTTATGGAGCACAAGGACTTGTTGGCCAGGGCCAAGAGATGGGAAGAGTAGATGCTTCTAGATAATGAGAAGAAAGTGGAGCTGAAGAAGCGATTGTCAACATGCTCTACCCCCATTCGTACCAAAGTAATGCAAGAGTACATGGACTCCAAGTCCTTTAGAAAAGCAGCATTGGAGTTTGGAGTGCCATAGTTGATAAACAGATTTTTTCTATGCAAGGCGCAAATGGAAGAGGATTTGATAAAGGCTGGACAGCCACTGAGCCTGCTCGATGAACTGGATGTGGAGCGGAATGTGCCCTCTTACAAAACAATTGTGGAGAAAAAGTTCTCAAAATAATGGAGACCTCCTCCCGGACCAATTTTTGTGATAGTTGAACTGATCAAATTCGTTGAAGCGTGGTTTAAGGAAGAAGATTCAGCAGCCGGTTCAAGTGATACATAGTTGTAGAAGCAATAGTACTTGACTTCTCAGGTTAAATCTCCAGATGTTGGTAGGAACTGTGAACCATTTTAATAAAGGAAGTCCAAATTGTTCTCCTCGTATGCGTTATTCAAAATTTTAGGCTCATAATGGTGTACCAGCTCTGTTTTAAGGGGTCGGGACTGGTGGAAATGAATCATAGGTCCTGCAAAAAATGGGAATATTGAGTAGAAAACGAGATATGTAACAGATAATGAATTATAGTCCATAATTAAAACAATAAGATAAGGAATTGCAAAATGGGCTAAAATTTCCCTGATGTCCATAATGTAATGAAATGGCCAATCCCGTTGCCCGGTCATTAATATTCATGATAAAATATTAATGACCAGGAAGCGAACAACCTTATAAAGAGTGAACTGGTGAGTCCGAGCTCTAAAATTTCTCTAGGGCTTCCCGTTGTTACTGTGGAGCGATTCCAAAGGTGCTCAACTAAACGGGCGATTTTTCTTCAACATGGAGGATTTCATAAGGACGAACTTGGTACGCTTCCCATCAATATCCATTGATGATGCAACTAATATCTTGTCGCACGGCCAGGTGAAGAACATGAAATTCGCCTTCCCATTTCCTAGAAATTACATGTATAGAAGGCCCCAAAGCACAGACACCGCCATTACCACGGTAGATCAACATACTCTGATTGCCCACTGGACCACTTTACATTAGGTATACGCTTCCCTTTGCACTTGTTTCTTGTAATTTCTTAACAGGTCATGGTGTGTTGTAGTCACAACTGACGCCGAGGTCAATCGCACACCTCATAAGCTTTATAATCCTTTGCGAGGAGCAAAACGTAGTCCCGGATTTATCAATCTTTGATTTGTGGTTTAAACTTCGGGAGGAACCCGATGGTACTGGCTATTTCTTTATAGGAATCCTTCCAAGGATCGTATGCAGTGTTAATTGATGAACTGGATGAGCAACAGAACAGCTTGATAGCTTCGTTTGATGCAAATCGGGCTAGAATACCAGATTATTGTGAAGTGGTAACTCTTAGTGCCTTAGAGAGACACCGGATTGTTGTGATTCCACATCGCAGTAAGTCTTTCTTTTTCCCCAAAATCAATTGCAAAAGTATATTATCAAGACTAATTATTTTGGCTTGTTGTAGGAGAGATGCCTGTTCGGTGCTTCAAGCTGTATGGCCGGATGGGTTTTAAAGAATGGCAGACAGCTAAACGAGAGTGGTTGGCAGGACGAAGAGCAGCTCGTCGTCATGCAGAGCTTTTCATCGCCGATTCTTATGAAGTGGAATAGAGTGCTTCTGATCAACCTCTAGAGCCGGAGTCGGATTCTGAGTAAAATTGGTATCAGTGTGGAAGAATATGTGAAATGTACAATTTATACATGGTTTTTGTGCTGAAGCTTTTTTGACAAAAACTGCTGTAGTCATAGTTCAGAGGAAATCTTGTTCCGGACTCAAGATGATATCGATGTGCCATATGATGTTATTAAAAGTTTAATTATTCAAGTCCTAGAACGTCCTGAAAAGCATAAAATTAGTGGAAGTTTTTAATGAAGTAAATACCGGAAGAAACTTGAAAGAATAAATGTACCAGAACAAGAGGGGTATCTTAGAATAGATTTAAATGCGTGAGTTATCACAGGTCCTAGATAACCCAAACTTAGGACTCCATATTTTGACAAAATCAAATCATGAGATATCTATAAAAATAATGAATGAAGAAAGAATAGTTATCACAAAAAGGGCAACTTTACTTCCCTGAGCGATGTATACGGTTGGTCAGAGTACATCCAAAATTGTCCATTCGTGATTCGGTGGTCAGAAGAGAATCTGATGTATTTATTGAACAATATTACCGGGTAGGTGAATAGGTATCAATGACCGTGAGTTGAGACGGCTATTTCTTCAAAGTCCGCATTGAGTTAAACTCCCTCGAATTCCTTCTTTCTTGTGTTCCCTTTTCTTTGCCCAAAGTTCCGGCATGTCTCTGGCTACCCCTACTCCGCTGCGGGCTTCCCAGATTACCTCCCTTCTAGGAGGAGAGGAAGTCACTTCCATATCTGCTGCGGTAAGCATTCTCACCATTAGGGATGTTCATGAAATGGTGTTCGCGTTTCCAACCCCTGAGCATTACCAATTTGGGTTACCAGAGCCAGGCAAGTCTGTTGTTGACTACATTGATCAAGATACTCTATGCATCCATCTAAAGCATTTTACCCGAGGCCTGCGTCTCCCCTTACCTTATCTGCTGATACAGCTCCTGAACAGGCATGATCTTCTTCTGACACAACTCACACCTAATGCCACATCATATATCCTTGCCTTTATCATTTTATGTGAGGATAAGGCAGTGAAAGCCACTTCATGTCTGTTCGACACCGTTTTTTCACTTGTGGAAGAACCAGAGAAGATGGGATACTGTACTGTGGAACCAAAGGCCGGTTTTAAGCTTGTTCAAGATTTGCCTGAGACTCCTGTCATCTGGAAGAGGAAGTTTATCACCATTCGAAGCCGGGACTGGCCTCATGAACATTTCACTTTATACCGGTATGCAACTCCCTAGGTTAGGGTGAACAAGTTCAATCTATGGAATCGAAATGAGAAGAGAGCACTTGACTTTTTTCTGCTACTCGACCACATATCCCTCTTTGGCATGAGGTTGTGAATTTGGACAGCTTAGAGGGGCATATGTTGACCTCCTTTCCTCATCCAAGTAAGCTTTCTTTCTCTATATGAATAGAAACAACACTTTATGTTCTGAAAAGAAATGGCTTTGTGGGCAGGGAAAATGCCAGTGCAATGCTTCTTGCTGTATGGCATGACCGATTCAAAGCAGAGGCTTGTAGCGATGAGGCGGCTCAGGAAGAACACTTCGACTCAGCTGGAAGCTGGAAGTGGAAAGGCCGCAAGTTCCGGGATGAGATTAAATGGTTGATCAGGATTCTCTCTTCTTCTCGATAGTCGAATTCTGATGTGGTAAAAGAAGCGTGATGCTTGGAACAATGGTCTGTAATATTGATCATCTTGAACTTCTACATGTTAAAAACTAGGGAAATTACTAATATGCATTTCTATTATTGGGGTGACACCTCCTTGTCCTGTGCAGAGGAGTCGCCCCTTATTTAAAAGAGTTACTTAGTTATGACAGACAATCATCATAGGGCATTTTTCTTGGAGTGTCTAAATAGTCACCCCATTGAAGATGATCTATGAGAAACAATGAAAAAGGTTATTCAAGATCAGTTTCCATGAAAAATTATTGATAATCAAATCATGGTAAGTGATCTTGTGTCGAACGAATAAACGAATAAAGGAATAGAAAGAACTGGAATGCCCCCCCATTTTCGTCTATCCCGGCCGACTATTCCTTCTGGACTTCCGGTGCCGGGACGGCAGGATCCTGCAAATCTAGATCCTCTCTATCTTCTAACAAACTCTCTCCTTAAAGGCTTTGAGTCTAAATCCGTTAACCAGGAATTTCCCTTGCTTATCGAAGATTTCCACAGCTCCACTTAGAAATTCTTTGATAACGACATAGGGACCTTGCCATCTCGATAACAATTTATCTGGAAAGAGTCTTAAACGCGAGTTAAAAAACAAAATTTTTTGTCCCGGATAGAAATGCCTAGGGATAATCCTTTGGTCAAGAATGCGTTTGGTGCGTTCTTTGTAAAGCTTAGCATTCTGATAGGCTTGAAATCTAAATTCATCTAATTCAAGCAATTGTTGTTTCCTCCTTTCCCCGACATTAGGGAGGTCGAAGTTCAAAAACTTCATGGCCCAGTAAGCCTTATGTTCTAACTCAATAGGGAGATGACAAGATTTGCCATAAACTAAACGGAATGGGGACATGCCTATAGGTGTTTTGAATGTAGTCCTATATGCCCACAAAGCGTCATCTAGTTTAATTGACCAATCTTTTCTATTCGCATTAACAGTTTTTTCCAAGATTTGTTTTAACTCCCTATTTGACACTTCAACCTGCCCGCTGGTCTGTGGGTGATAAGGGGTTGCAGCCTTATGGTATACTCCATATTTCTTGAGCAGGTTTTCAAGAAATTTGTTACAAAAATGGCTACCCCCATCTGAGATAAGAGCTCTAGGTGTTCCAAAATGAGAAAAAATGTTTTTCCTCAACAATTTGGAAACCACTCTTGTATCATTAGTTGGGGTAGCCATAGCCTCCACCCATTTAGATACATAATCAACAGCCACTAAAATGTACTTATTGGAAAAAGAAGTTGGGAATGGACCCATGAAGTCAACGCCCCAAACATCGAACAGCTCACACACAAGGATGTTTGTGAGGGGCATCTCATCCTTCTTGGAAATGTTACCTGTTCTTTGGCATTTTATGCAAGTCTTAACATGGAAATGAGAATCTCGGAAGATAGATGGCTAATAATTCCCACACTGCAAGACTTTAAAGGCTGTCTTTTTGGCACCGTGGTGACCTCCCACTTCCTTCTCGTGACAGTGGGCTAAAATGGATGGGATTTCAGCTTCTAAAACACATCTTCTCAAAATATTGTCAGGACAAATTTTGTATAAAGAAGGTGAATCCCATACGTAGTGATTAAGATCAGAGAAGAATTTTTTCCGTTCTTGATAGTCCATATCAGGGGGTAAATACTTATCTGCAAGGTAGTTGGCAAAGTTCGCATACCATCGAGCTTATTGTTCTCTTGGGCCAGGTCCTGGACAGAGGAAATTTCTTGTACCGGCGGGATGGGTTCCGGGGCGGAGGTTTCTTGCTCAACACCACACAATTACTCTCCAGGCAATTCTTCTTTGATCGTTACTTGTGTACTTTTTATCCCGGACTCAGGAAGCCGGGACAAATGATCAGCTACCACATTTTCAGTTCCCTTCTTATCAACAATGCTGAGATCAAATTCTCGAAGTAGGAGAATCCACCACAACAATCGTGGTTTTGAATCGTGTTTCTTCAAAAGATACGTCAGGGTTGAGTGGTTCGTATGAACTATTACATGGCTCCCAATGAGATACGGCCTGAACTTATCAAAAGCGAAAAATATCGCTAAAAGTTACTTCTCGGAAGTTGTGTAGTTTTGTTGTGCTGGGTCAAGGGTTCGACTGGCGTAGTAGATAGGTCTGAAGAGCATGTCCTTCTTTTGTCCTAACGTCGCCCCTACTGCAACACCACTAGTATCGCAAATTAGCTCAAAAGGAATGCTCCAATCTGGAGCTATTAAAATTGGTGCAGATATTAGTTTGCTTTTCAGGATGTCAAAAGCGTTAAGACAATCAATTGTGAAATCAAACGGGGCATCTTTTAAAAGTAACTGGGTGAGGGGTTTGGCAATTTTTGAAAAGTCATTGATGAACCTTCTATACAAACATGCATGCCCTAAGAATCCCCGCAGTGATTTAAGGTCAGAAGGTGGTAACAATTTTTCAATTATCTCCACTTTGGCTTTATCAACTTCTATTCCCTTCGATGAGACCATGTGCCCAAGAACAATGCCTTCGGTACACATAAGATGACACTTTTTCCAATTCAACACTAGATTCGTATCTTCACATCGTTCTAACACTTTTACCAGATTTGCTAGACAATCGTCAAATGTAAAACTAAAGACAGAAAAGTCATCCATGAATACTTCTAAGAACTTTTCAACCATGTCCTGAAAGATGGCCATCATGCACCTTTGGAAGGTGGCCGGGGCATTGCACAAACCGAAGGGCATCCTCCTGTAAGCAAATGTCCCATATGGGCAAGTGAATGTGGTCTTATCCTGGTCCTCTAGGTTTATGGCAATCTGGTAGTACCCAGAATAGCCATCAAGGAAGCAGTAGTACGCATGACCACTCAATCTATCTAACATTTGATCAATAAAAGGTAAAGGGAAATGATCTTTTCTTGTGGCATTGTTCAGCTTCCTATAATCTATGCACACTCTCCATCCTATGACTAATCTCGTAGGGATGAGCTCGTTTTGTTCATTTTTCACCACCGTAATCCCCCTTTTTTCGGCACTACTTGTACCGGGCTAACCCATTTGCTATCCGAGATAGGATAAATAATTCCAAGATCAAGCAACTTAATTACCTCCTTTTTTACTACATCCTGCATTACCGGGTTCAGTCGTCTTTGAGGTTGAGCCACCGTCTTGTGATCATCTTCCAAAAAAATCTTATGCATGCAAAATGAAGGGTTGATGCCCGTAATGTCTACCATTTTCCAACCAAATGCCTTCTTGTGGTTCTTTAAAACAACTAGCAATTTTTGTTCTTCATCTGCATCCAAAGAAGACAAAACAGTTAGGGGCAGAAGGTTGTCATTTTCAAGAAAAATATATTTCAAATGAGGTGGAAGAGGTTTCATCTCCAAATCTCTTAGAGGTTCATCAATGGAAGGCTTGGGTTAGGCCCCTTTCGTTTCCAAGGAGAGGAACTTGGGTTTGAATAAGTGGGGTCCCACCCCAATGGCACATGCTTTCTTCTCTAGTCCCGGGGCAAGTCCCGTCTTGTGCTCGATCTCTCTGACTGTCTCGTGGTTGTAAATAACTACTGGGGCGGTCTCCGCAAGATTCTAGTCTCGACAATTCTCTTCTTTCGAAGTGAGTGTTGAATCTTCCTCAACAGAATTTGCCTCATTCAAAACTTCCTCCTCCTCCATATCACGGGACAAGTGTTTATGGGAAATTTCATGAATGGGATCATGGAGTATATCAACAAATGCACAGGACTCCGAATCAAAAGAATGCTTCATGGTTTGAAATAGGAGTGTACACAATGGTCCGAAAATTCGGTCCGACCCGATAACTCGGCTGACCCGATTATAAATGGATCGGGTCAACCCGACCCGGTTTATAACCGTATCGGGTTGACCCGATCCGGTCTATTACCGTACCGGGTTCCGGGTTGTGAATTTATGCTCAACCAGGTAATCGGGTGACCCGATTACCCGGTTTTAAAAAAATCACCCGTAGGCTTCTATGAATCTATATGCTTTTGTTGCTGACTGTTGTATGCTGCTAGTCTGCTGCTGCTATATGCTGCTGCTGTATGATAGTATGAATGAGACTATGAGTTTACTGTGTATGTGTGTGCTGAATCGCTGATTGCTGCAACTATATACTATGAGTGTATGAGTGTAATAGTGTATGAGTGTATGCTGATCGTTGATTTCTTTCTGTTGAATTTGGTGTAGGCAGTACCGCAGTAGGCAGTAGGCTACTGCCTGCTTCTATTTTGCTATCTAAAAAAAATAAAAATAAAATAAAACCGGGTTACCGGGTCAACCCGAGATCCAACCCGGTTGACCCGGTAACCCGATTGCCCGAACCCGATTACCCGGATCTGAAATCCGGGTAATTGGGTCGGGTTGTATGCTGTGAAAAAATAACCGGGTCGGGTCGACACGGTCTGATAACCCGGTAACCTGACCCGTGTACACCCCTAGTTTGAAAGATGTTAAAGACCACTCGTTCATCATTTACTTGCAACACGAGTTCACCCTTTTCACAATCAATTATCATCCCAGCAGTAAAAATGAATGGTCTTCCGAGAATTAGAGATAGATCGCCATCATCTTCCATATCCACCACCATGAAATCAGCTAGGTAAATGAACTTGTCAACCTTAACGAGGAGGTCATCAATTACACCTTTAGCCATTCTCATAGAGCGATCTGCCATCCGAAGTGGAATCTGAGCTGGTCACAACTCCCCAATTTTCAACAGCTGAAAAGCCTTATAAGGCATCAGATTTACTCCGGCGCCCAAATCACAAATATTGTTGTTGAATGTATAACTTCCAATTGTGCACGGAACGGTTATGCTCCCTTTATCCTTGAGCTTAGGAGGTATCTTTCGTGTGATGACAGCTGAACATTCTTCCGTCAAGCAGACCATCTCAAACTCCTGCAACTTGGTCTTGTTGGAGAGGATTTCCTTAAGAAACTTTACGTACTTTGGCATTTGTGCCATGGCTTCCGCAAAGGGTATATTGATTTCTAATTTCTTGAAAACATCGAGAAACTTCTTATATTGTGCATCCAGAAGCGTTTTTCGTGCAGCTTGAGGATAGGGCAACTGCGTCAGATCGATGTGCTGACTGGGGACTTCCTTGTCCCTTACCTTCTCCTTCGTTGGTACAAGATTCCTCTTTCCCGAAGTTAAGACCAAATCTGGCCGGGGCACCTCAGTGTGTGGGATATCAATTTCTTTTGTTGTCCCAGGGGCGGAATTCTTCTTACTCTCAGGTTCCGCATCAACACCTTTTCCGGATGAAAACCTTTTCATCTTTCTCTTCTTCGGAGGCCTTGATGTTATACCCGTACCCTTAAATTTGGATTTTTATATTATTATGTGCTATTTGTTATTATTATATTATTATTAGTATG
>JAOWBR010183137.1:0-19513 GCA_028571145.1 Dionaea muscipula | reverse complement strand
TTTGCTGTCTATCCGAGTCAAGAGAAGATCACCGATTCTTCACTATTGCTGTTTTGTTCAGTCTCTATTCAGTAGATCATAGTCGCAGAGATCGATTCTTCAACACTGCAACTTCCTGATTTCTGAAATCTGCTTACTGTGACAGCAAGGATCGATTTTTATGTACTGAAGACAGAAGTTGTTTCCATTTTATGCTTGTTAGGTTGATTGTATCATCATTTGTTATAGACCATTTACATGATTATGATGTATTATGATTCTACTCTATATAGTTAATCACCCCATATATGCAACAGGATCCCCATCGCCCCCCACATCTACTAGTTTGCTATAGACTTGTGTAACAAGGAATCTCCCAAGGCCTAGCCCAGTCATCTGACTACACGCCACTGCCCAAAGAATATAATCCCGCACCTTCAACAAAGATTTCTAGACCCAGGAGCCCTTGTTCCTATCACAGCCATCATTTTTTTTTTCCATCAAATAAGGTTAAAAATTAACTTTGCTTCCTTTTTCCATCATTCACCACAATCCAAACAGGACTTTACTCTACTTATTTTTACATTCAATCTTATCCTTGATTTAGAAACAATATAACAATTTAAGGAAAATAGGTTTCCGCCTAGAAGATATTATTTTTCCTGTCTTCAACATTATCCAAATCCGGTAAACCGTTTTTAGAACAGACCCCTCGCAAAGGGTCCACCAAAAACTATTTTTGTTCAAAAAACCCGATAAACTGTGAATTCGGTTTG
Organism: Dionaea muscipula; assembly: GCA_028571145.1. NCBI lineage: Eukaryota > Viridiplantae > Streptophyta > Magnoliopsida > Caryophyllales > Droseraceae > Dionaea > Dionaea muscipula. The sequence continues at coordinate 18,758 of JAOWBR010183137.1, read as the reverse complement.
GTTCGATCTGTTTAAAGTATGTCCGTGGATTTACGGTTTGGACAACGATTATATTTTATAATCTGCAAATTAAATTAATCCGATCCGATAAAAAATTTAAAATAAATAAAAATAATACTAACTAATTATAAAACATTAAAGCTAATAAAAATAGAGATTTTATTCTAGTTTTTCTTAAAAATAAAGTTACTAAATTAACTAATTATAATAAAAAAAATAGTAAAATACTGTACCTGTGAATCTGTGACCTATCTCTTTTTATTTTTATTTTCATTTTGTTTCTGGTTCTCGAATCTCAGTAGTCGATTGACTTGTGAGATGATTGTTGACTTGCTAAATGGTTGTTGTTGGATGCTATTTTATTTTTGTTGTTTGTTTTGTTGCTGTTACTATTTTATTGCTGGATGGTTGGTGTTTTAGTTGTTATTTTGTGCGATCAATTAGTTCATAGAAATAAAAAAAAAAATTGATATATTTCCTAAATCGTCGGTGTCCGATCCGGCCAGCGAATACCGCTATTTAAGAGCATTTCCAACAAAGCTCCTATCCTCTTCCCTTAGCTAAAAAATAGAGAGTATTAGTCAAAAAATATGTCCAACAACTTCTCTATATGACTCCCTATTATAAGGAATGACCGTAGTGTCTCCCTATTTTTAGGGAGCCACTATTTACTTCTCAAAAATTTTATATTATTATTTTATTCAAATTTTGTTTTCTTTTGATTCTAATAAATAGTTATTCAAATAAATATTTATGATAAAATAATATTTAAATGAAATAAAAAAAGAATAGAGAATATTATTAAAATAAATTGTTGAAATAAAAATTTTTAAAAATAGTATATTTTAATCAAATTTTAAAAAAAATAAAAATTATTGATGGAGATGCTCTAAACCATCTATTTGCTATATTTTCACCTCCTCCGTAACTCCTTCTCTCTTTCTCGGTCTTTCTCTGCAAAAGAGCGGTGGCGGCGCCAATTGGAAGTCTTGCATCGCACGACACAGATTCTGCTCTGTTTCCCCTCTCTCCCTGACTGAGGAATAGCAATGGCGGCGGTAGGGCACAGGATTGACCGCGGAGCAGGAGATCTGTGGAAGAACAAGGCTCGCTGTCTCCAGCTTCAGCTCCGGGAGAGGTTCAGAGTCGCCGTCGATCACCACCGGAACCGGCCTGTTTTCTCCGGTGATGGATATTTCTCCACGACGTTCAACCGGTGGATCCAGAGGTTCCGCAGTTTCCGTACTGATTCTCTCGCTTCTCCCTCTGCATTCTATCGCCGGCGAGGTATACCTTTTTCCGCTCTTTGATCTTCTCAACATGTATGAAATTTCATTCTTATTCTGTGGTGCGTCACTGTGAAATTTTTTATAGACAGATCATGGAAAATCGCTTGGCTGGTTCAGATTAGTTTGTGTTGGAGTAAATTGATTGTTTCTTTTGAATATCTATGATCTTAGTTTGGTTTGTCCCCGCAAATCCGGCTTTGTTACAGTGGAAACCGCTGAAGTTAGCTTTAAATTGATGGAAAGAGGTGAAAATCAAACCTGTTTTGGGGATTTGGATTGTTGAGGAGATGATGTTTTGTCCACAAAACGGAATTGATGGTATATTGGTATTTGCAGTTACTGGAGGATTAGCATGTATTTAAAATAGCTTCTCATAAAGCCTGGTTGGGCAGATGTTGCGGCGTTGTTTTAGGGAATGGATTTATTGTAATTGCCACACACGATTGTTGGACAATTATTAAATTGCCATATGTTAATGTAGTCCCCATTGCATTTGTCAATGCAGTTAGTAGGGATGTATATGCAGATGAGGATTCTGCAATCACCCGCATGCTTCAAGCTTTGGCTGTTCCTGTTATTGGAAATGTTTGCCACGTGTTTATGCATGGCTTTAACCGTGTAAAGGTATTGGTTATGACAATTGGAAGTGTTGGTATTGTGTCGTTTTTTCTGTTCGGGTGAAGCTTGATTTGCCTGAAATGACAGGTTTACGGTGCTGAAAAGCTGCATCAAGCTTTGCTTAATAGACCTAAAGGAAGGCCTCTTGTCACAGTATGTAGCCTGAACTCACTCTCTTTCGATTTTCAACACTCTCCCCTCCTTTTCACAAAAGAAATAAATAGCATGTGTTTTACCTAAATGAGAGAGGTGGTGACAGTTTGATCATTGCAGGTCAGCAATCATGTTGCCTCTATGGATGATCCGCTTGTTATTGCTGCATTGCTTCCACGGCATGTTCTCATGGAAGCTCAGAACGTGAGATGGACTCTTTGTGCCACTGATCGATGTTTTAAAAATCGAGTAACCTCTGCCTTTTTTCGAAGTGTTAAAGTTTTACCAGTTTCTCGTGGTGATGGAGTATATCAAAAGGTTTGGCATATACGTTCCCTGATCATCTTTACGTGGTACCTTTTGCAGCTTGTCCGTAGTTTGAGGTGTAAAATATGAATTACTGTTATCAGCTATTAGTTGAAGTGGATTTAATTTTTCTGTTAGGACTAGGTGAGTCAAGCAAAAGATATAGTGAGAACAAAATCAGATTGGAACATCCAAATTTTTGGTTCAGAGAAGTTTCCTTCATATACATATTAGTGGATTCCACCACCTTATTTTTCACCCCTTGTTGAAACTGCACAATGTTATCGGTGTAGACAGTACTATATTTGCATGATGACATTCTGGATATGTCTGCTCTATATCGAAAATTTTGTTTCCTTTTTTTGGCAGGAGGGAGGGGGAAGACAAAATACTTACTAGTTGCAAGGTGAGGGAGATGGTTTTGTCATATGCATATTAGTAGCTTGCATCTCCAGTTGCTGATGTTTTGTATTCAAGCTGCTAGGTCACTCTTCTGCTTTTTTGGGGGAACATTCTGGTGATATCTGATTTCTGTCGAAGTTGTTTAATGGTGGTCTGTGGCTAGCCCACGAATTTGACCTTGCTTTCTTCTCGAGGGAAGGAAAATTACTCATCACTCAACTCAGTGAACTGAAGTATCGAGTCCCCTGAGCTATCAATTACCACTCTGATGAGCAGTGTTCCTAGGTTCTGATTGGAATTCTTCTATCTGCACTATCAGGAAGAGATAGTACTCAGATGTTTCTCATGTAGGAAGCTCATAAAGAGCTTTTTTTCCCCCTCTTATGGAAGAAAGTTTGCTTCTGATTCTGGATGTTTATGGCTTTATGCACTTCTAAATCTGTTAGTATGAGACAATAAAGATACATCCCTCCTTTGCTTGCTTCCTATGGTACTATCCATTTCTCTAATTCAAGCACATCTGCTCATTGCAACATTTAAGGTGAAACTTCTGTTTCTGCTTCAGGGGGCATCACAGTATCTATTAAACTCGTGTTATTGAAGAAAAGGTGCAGTTCTGGTAGATTATGCTGCCACGTACTCCAACTCGGAGTATTTTTCTTTTTTATTTGGACACTGACCATCCTGCAGTGGTTTTTCTCCCCTTTGTTTTGTTTACTCTAATTCATCTCAAGCTCTGTATCTGACCCGTACGTTCTGAGCTTTCTTTTCCACATGAACACTAGCTTTTGATTGGTTAATTAGGTGTGATTGGCTCTCATTTCCTTTGTTTGAGCTTCTGCAGGGGCTGGACATCGCTGTTTCCAAATTAAATAATGGGGGATGGGTGCACATCTTCCCAGAAGGTAGTCGATCACGTGATGGAGGAAGGACGATTGGTTCGGCCAAAAGAGGTGTAGGGAGGTTAGATCCAATTTGCTTAACAGTCCAAATTTTCTTCATTGTGCATTTGTATTTTTTTTCATGATAAATTTTCCCTTGCTGAGTCAGTTGACCAAATCAAGAAACCAAGAATACAGTAGCAGAACTTAACTGCTTCTATAGAATTTTCTACTGCTGTAATCCTGAACAGATTTTTTATTAATTGTATGCACTTTATCTGGGCTACTGTATGTATTTCCTAGAGCCTAAACAATGAAACAGAATTCGAAAGAGCAGATTATTTTGGATGTGAGGGTGTTGTTAGGATATCAGTTTCTGCATTTATAAGGAAAATCCTAGTAACCAAGAAAATATTGCAACCATCTGGCTTGGATTTTGAAAAGCAGATAATGCTGTTGTGTTTAAATATCTCTGCATAACTAGAGAAAGGGGTATTTAAGATCATGGGTGGTCCACTGCTTGATTTTGTGTTTAACTTTCTTTCAATGTGGGAAGTAGTTGCACTTTCAGGACTCTAAATTAGCTAAAGCTGAGTGTTGTTTTGATCATTGATCAGTGTTCAGCCTTTCATGCGCTTGCATCTAGTTTGCTTCATTGGAAGTTCCTTGTTGCAACAATAAGCTACATGCTACACGGTTGGTATTATTAGGAGTGAGATACTTTTACCAATCCACTGCTTGATCAAGGACACAAATGGATTTTGACTTTCAACAATTTAGTCTTTTCCTCACAATTCGGACCTCAATCCTTCTAATGAAGACACTAATGTTTTTGAACCTGAATTATATGGTTTGCTGCTTTCTTTTTGCAATCAGCTGATGCTATGATTGGAAGTCGATCTTCATAGATTAATTATGTTCTATATGTCTTTATGTCTATATTTATTATTATATATATAATGCTTTTTTGCTCTACTCTAATCCTTCTGGTTAGTTTAAAGCAATGCGTGTTAGATAGCTGACAGCCAGCGCATTATTTTTTGTCGGATCTCACATGCACGTGTACTTTTGGACACGTGCGGTCGACCCCACCTAGTAGGAATAGGTCATGAGGATGATGATGATGATGTCTATGTACTTCTGCCTGCAGATTGGTGCTGGATGCGGACAGTATTCCCATGGTAGTCCCATTTGTACATACTGGAATGCAAGAAATTTTGCCAATTGGTGCTACCTTCCCGAGGATTGGCAAGACGGTTAGTGTGTCTAAAATATTATTCTCAGCATCTCTATGTGGACTAAAATCTAACTAAAAGATTTGGAGAAAAGGAAACATAGTACTCACATAAAAGAAGCAGAGCCTTGAGGGCCACTACAGGGACTCTCTTCTTTGTGACTTGAAGGGCATCAAAACAGCCCTTTGAAGGATATGCTTCTGATACCTGTGTAAACCTGAATATAAGGAAGAGGAGGAAGTACTGTGGGTTCCTCATATGCTGGAGTTATTTTATACTTCCCCGTTAGTGCTTGGAATGTGTATGGAAGTTGGTGGAGGTTCATGGATTTTTTTCGTTTTTGAAATTTGCAGGTGACTGTACTTGTTGGCGATCCCATCCAGTTTGATGATTTACTGAATTCAGAAGGTAACCGACTTTTGTCAAGAGAAAATTTATATAACGCAGTATCCACACGGATAGGTGATCGGCTGCAAGAACTGAAAGTTAAAGCAGATAAGTTGGCCCTTGAACAAACAGCTCAAATGACAAATCCCTCTCCAGGCAGCACAGCCCGAGCTAGAGGAATCCTGGAGAACGTTGACTGGGAGTTGTTTGGCATGGGCAGCTGCATGATCTCTGACCGTGATACCATTTCGCGTGAAGATAATGCCAATACATTCCAGATTCTGACGCATCAAGAACCGGCAAGAGTCTCTGACCGGTCCATCAGAACAGGATGTTATGAAAGCGGGATTATGTCGAGAATTCGTGGGTGCTTAGAATCTACTGAGTTAAGGGGGTTTGCAGCTAGGAACTTGTTATTCAATCAATCAAAGAACAAATCTGTAATTTATAACGAGGTCAATCCTCTGAAGGCATGGAAACAACTTCTGGAAGTTAATGTGCCGATGCAGTGGTATCATGCTTGCACTTTCCCTTAAAAAGAGTGATAGGTTTTCTTGCCTACGTAGATGTACAGTTTGGTGAGTACTGAAGTCGACGATGAGTGTAGTCATGCAGAGTGGCTGTACATTGATTACATAGGTGTATGGTTAAAGCTCCCACTCATTTTTCGCTAAATCCAGTTGGCAAATGTTTGCTGTCCAGGTTATTTGCTGAGAAAAGAGTATCGTTAGTTGGACTCAATTTTAAACTCTATTTTGTGATTAGAAAAAATGGGTGAGGTTAGACTCTCATATTTGGAAAATGTGATAGGAAAAAGTGTTGGAATTCTCATCCACTTTTCCTAATTAAGAAATAAAGTTTGAATGGAGTCCATAATGAAGTTCAACTAGCAATATTTAAAATTTAATTGTGCTTGATATTGATTCTTGCTTGGCCTTTTGAACCGAAAAGCGTTGCAGTAAAAGATAAAATGTATTAGTTGTGAAGATGATAAGTTATAGAAGTATTATGTTTGGAGAGCGAATCTCTATTGATGTGATGTTTATAGAAAATAGATTAAAATAAAAAAAAATGGTTTATAATATATAAAGGATGAGGTGAGGTCTATTATAAAAAAAGATAAGATATAAAGGATATATTATATTTGGAGGGTAAATCTCTATTGATGTGATGTTTATAGAAAATGGGTTCAAATGAAAAAATGGGTCAACAATATAGAAGGAATAATGTGAGGTCCACTGTAAAAAGAACAAACGATATGAAAGACGTATTAGCTTTCACTGATCTCAAACTTAGTGAAAGATAATACTTCTCAAACAGTTGTTGACAGGGGATGTTAGAGCGCGTTCGGACTTGGCCACGGTGGCTTTGATTTGGTATCTTGGGACGAGTTCGTCCTATGACTAGCCGTGTGCCTTATGCCTATGTCTTATGCCTTCTGGATCGTTATAGAGTTGGGCGAGCTGTTGTCTGTTGAGTGGATCGTGCTAATGCGGCCTCGGTTTGCGACGGTTGGGCATGAATAATGGACGAATCCTCGGCCTAGGGCGAACGATGGAGAACATGGTCGGTATGAGATATGGATCATGTTATTAGCAGTTACTTAGCAGTTGGGCAGTTAAGACACAGTTTCGGGATGTGGTTGCGGCCAAGGCATGTTGGCATCAGTTCATGGAAAGACGAATGGGAGATGTGTGGTTTATCGTCTCGGGGACGGTTAGAGGGAAGCTAGGCCATGTTCAGGAAGTTGACCCACGTCTTAAGACATGGGTGATTATTGCGTAACTGACTAAGCTTTGGATCAACAGTAGCCATAGCCTCATTAGCAGTAACATTAGTGTTAATCACCAATTGAACCCAGTTCGGTTATACGGAATAGGATGGATTCCTCCTCCAGGATCGGTTTCAGGTGATCGCAGGAACGTCATTAGCCAAAATCCTTTGATAATCAACAATTTGACACGCTTTATGGGACTTATCAACATGGTGAATATCCGACGAAATGTCGGAAGCACAGAGATCATCTCTGATCTTGGTGGTCGAGACGACACCACCACTGCCAACGATGGCAGCAACAACAACGTAAGTGTGGATCCTCCACCTCCAGCACCCTCAGCGTAGCACGAGGATGGGCTGCTCAGGCCCGAGGTACTTCCTCCACCTCTTCCTCTTCCTCCACCTCCAGCACCGGTGATATTTGATGCACTACGAGTCATCCTCGCTGATGTGATAGGTTTCGTCGGCGAACATGGTAGCAACTAAAACTGTGACTATAATACAAATTGCAAAACGTAGTCACCTTGCATGCAACATAGCTGTCGGTTACAATTGCGGCAGAGTTTAGTGCATCCAGGAAATCAGCGAAGGTCGTCATTGAAGAGAGTTCGAAGCTTTTCAAGTTCTCTCAAAGCTTGAGGGTTCTGTGTGTTTGTTTTGAAAACATAAAGAGGGAAGATGAAGAGGGATGTAGGTATATATAGTCGAAGAAGAAGTTTGTGGGCTCTTAGGGCTGACGTCACGCTAGGTCAAGGTCATCATGTCTTCTTCTTCTTGGGCGAAGTGCATCCGACGACTTCTCTGCCAGCTGTCCCATCGGTTGTCTTGTCGATGTCTCTTTGCGTCCCTTCTTAAGTTGAGTGCGGTGCATCAATGATTATGGTTCATTAAATACGTCGCACTGGGGGTATTATTGACATGGGGATGTTAGGGCACGCTCGGGCTAGATCGTGGTGGCTTTGATTTGGTGTCTTGGGACGAGTTCATCCTAGGACGAGGCGTGTGCCTTATGCCTTATGCCTTATACCTTTTAGATCGTTCTAGAGTGGGGCGAGTTGTTGAGTGGATCGTGCTGATGCGGCCTTCGTCTGCGACGGTTGGACATGAGTACTGGAGAACGTGGTCAGTTGAGATATGGATCATGTGGTTAGTAATTACTTAGCAGTTGGACAGTTGAGGCACGGTTTCGGGACGCAGTTGGCTGGTTGCGGTCAGTGCATGTTGGCATCAGTTCATGGAAGGCGAATGGGTGATGTGTGGTTTATCATCTTGGGGACAATTAGAGGGAAGTTAGACCATGTTCAGGAAGTTGGCCCACGTCTTAATATGTGAGTGGTTATCGTGTAACTAACTAAGCTTTGGGTATTTGTATGCTCATTGGAGCTCCATAACAAGGACAATGAGCATCTATCAATCAATGAGAACTCTATCTTTCATCATGTTTTATCCTAGTTGCTAGATCAACAATAGCCATGCCTCATTAGCAGTAGCATTAGTGTTAATCATCAATCGAACCCAGTTCGGTTACTTGGAATAGGATGGATTCCTCCTCCAGAACCGGTTTCCGGCGATCACAGGAGCGTCACTAGCCAACATCCTTTAGTAATCAACAATAACGAAATAATACATCTTTCTCTCAGTATCCTTTGTTTAACAATTCGTGTAAATTGTTGGTATGATAATATATTCCTTTAGGTGGTGTTTGTTACACGGATAGGAGAGGTCGAATAGGACAAATAATTCGGCCTCCTCCTTATCCCGTGTTTGGTGGATAAAATGGAACCGTCGGATTGGATTATTTATCTATCGGATAAATAATGATGCGTTTGGTTGGTATTTTTTTGTCGTATTAATAGTGAGTAGAAAAACAGTGAAGGAAAAATGAGGGATAAATAATGACACACATCCATGTCATTAGTTATCTCTGATGCTGGATAAGGGAAAATAGTCGATTTGACGAACTTTTTACGGCGATTTTTTTCCGACAAAATTTTTTTATGGTAACCTTTTTCCGCCGAAAAATTTTCCGACGAACTTTTTACGATGTAAAATTTTCCGACGAACTTTTTCCGGCGATAATTTTTCCAGCGAACTTTCTCTGACGAAAATTTTTCGGCGAAAGGTCGACCTATTCCCGGCGAACTTTGTATGTCGAATTTTTTTCGGTCAACACTTTTTAATGTCAATTTTTTTTCTCGACAGAGCTATTTTATGTCGATTTTTTTTTACGGCGAACTTTTTTCGATAAATTTTTTTTGACGAATTTTTTGCTGTCCAACTTTTTTTCAACAATTTTTTTCAAATTTTTTTTTATCCTCCATCATTTTTTATCCCATAATTCATTATCCTCCATTTGTTATACAATCCATTATTCCATCATTTCTTATCCCATTTTTTATCCCTTATCATTTTTTATCCTCCATTTTTAATCCGCAAAACAAACACACCCTTAAATAATTCTTGTGTTGGCATATCCCTCGTTTGCATCATCCAATCAGGCCCTTTAAGATACGGTGCGGACCCGTTTCAGTTATCACTTTCTTTCTTTTTTTTTCTTGGTCCAACCTTGTGCGGTTGTGCCCACTCTCACCCAAGCAGTCAAGCGCCCACTACGAGGCTACGAGCCTCTCCTCCTATCACATCGCTTTATCCGCTAAAACCAATTTCAAACCACTTTCCTCCTTTAGCTTTGCCTATACGTTGCCTCTGGCCCGGAGAAGACGAAGAAACGAGGGAAAAGAGAGAGGGGAGAGAAACAATGGCGGAGGAGGAGACTCAACCATCGGAGCTCAGCGACAAGCAAAAGAAAGAGATTGCAAGATGGTTCCTAATCAATGCTCCCGCCGGCGAAATCATCTACGTCGCCAAAGGTTCTCTTTCCCCCTTCCATCTTGAACTGGAAAACTCAACCATTTTTCTAATTTTACCTCCTTTCTTGTCATCTGGATTTGAGTCAATTAACTAGGAATTGATTTTGATCTGCATTTCCTTTTTGTTTGAAGATGTCAAGGCGATTTTGAAAGACGACGAGCTGTACAATTCGGCGGCGTTGGAAGCGTTTCCTGAGTACAATAAATCTCACATGATCTGTCTCGATTTGCCTGATAGAAGTGGTGAGGTTAGTGCGCCGATCTGCGATCTTAATGGTGTTCTTCATTTTTTTTTTTCAATTTTTTTTTTTTTTTTTTTTGTTTTAGTTGGTTGTAAGATGTTTTTGATGTATAGCTTAATATGATGATTCTAGGGTTTGGCTATTCGTGTGCACCTGTAAATCGCCAAGGACGGCTTCGAGCCAAACTGAATATTAAAATGCGTTAGTCAGACTGTATCAGGAATAGACTTGGATCATGAAAGCACACTGACTGTTATGTCTAAGCCCATGCCGTGCAAGTGTGACGTGAAAGTCCGCATGGTTGGTGTTATATCTCTTTTTGTAGGCGATAACGTGAACGCGCCTCGAGTGTTATCTGTTTGCCACCTATGTATGTAACACACTTTCTCTCTAATGCTCAAGTCAAATTTTACTTCAAAAGATCAAATTTAGATCTTATAAGTTTGAGAGTTTTCAGTCGAAGAAGGTATATCTAATAAATTTATAGGGTACCATGGAAGAGTAGGGGAGTAACTGTGCGTTCTGACCTCCACTTTTGTAAAGGAATCTTCTACAATATTTCGTAATGTCTTGGGAATATTTAATGGACTGTGACCCATATGAGTGTCAGATTGAGCTCATGCGACAGAGTGCTCCATGCGATGGAGGTTTTCATGCAATGAGGTTTGCCTCAGGGGGCATGTGGGCAATAAGGTGTTTATGCTTCCTAGTCGAGCCTGTCGGAGGACGGATGTCCGCGCGGCTTCAGGGAGGTGTCGGCGGAAGGTTGTGATGCCCGGCAACCTGCGCTTGCCAGCAGAAGGTCCACGTGGCCGGCTTGCTTGCGCAATTGCCTGCGAGGCCGACACCCCGTTGACACTTGCCCAGCAGCTGTTGCTCGGCGGCTGTTGCCCGGTAGGGCTTGGTGTCCACCTCGTTGGCTGCCCTTCTGGCCGCTTGGCCACGGGTGGGTGACCACACGTTTTCGAGTCTTTGCGCTCTTGTAGTCTCGTCTTCGTGTGTTCATGCTCGTGTTCATTCATCCGTTCGCGTGTTCCATGTATCGCCTATCCATGTGGACCTTGCATCAGTGCATGGCGTCTTTTTTCTGTATATAACAGTTGGGAAACTTGCTTATTAGCTTGTATTCACATTAAGAAAAAGTCGAGGAATGCAAAGAGCTAAGAGGAGCAGATTCCAAGAAAATTGAATGCAAGGGAAATTGTAGTCAAGGGATGATACTCGTTAACACTTTCTGTTTGTGTGAAGGATTATTTTTTTTTAGCAGGTTAGGGGCCGATTGGGGGAGAACCTGTTAAGAAATTCAAAAAATGATAAAACTCTGGAAAAGAGAAAGTGCAGCCTGTTTATAGTTTGTAATATGTAAGGATGAGTAAAATGTTGATTTCTTATTACTTGATGGGCATGATTCAACAGAAAGATATCAATGTGATTGCTTTCGTTCTCACTTTTTATTCCACCAACTGTTCATCACGTTCATCACATCGTAGACGTATTCTGTTTAACCCTTCTCAGGGAAATGTTGGCTTACCACCCTCACTAAGCCCTACACAAGGTTTTACGGTCCTCCCCCCTCCACCGGGCACTCACACACACAAAAATAAATAGCCTCCATACAGGTGAGACATTGTTCATGGGGGTTCATAATTAGGATTATTAAAATGTTCTTAATACCTTCTGATTTTTCTGTTCATGATGTTGTTTCAGGTGATTCTGACATCATTTAGTGAGATTCACAAGAACGAGTATCTTGATCCTAGGACTGCCCAAGTTGCTGTTGTTGATCATATCAAACAAGTAAGCTTTTTAAATAATTAAGTATTCCACCCTTCCTCATGCTGTTTCTATTTGGATAACCATTTGCATACCTTTTATCTTCCCCACAGTGGCTGTGTTTGTGACGTTTCATCATGCCTGAAATAATATTTCTTTTTTATGAAAATGAAAAACGAAGAGGGAAAATAGGCACTTGGGATTTCAGGATGATATATCTAAGCTGTAAAAGAGAAAGCAGCATTGCGTAGATATACAAGAGAAAGCTGCTTGAAGATAATATGAGAAAACATTGATTTATCAGTTCTTTTGGTTCAAGGATTTTCTTGATGAACTGCAATTGCTTTATGTGAGTGACTGAGTGTAATTATCTTTTTTTCTTTCTTTTTGTTGTTTCAGTTGGATGATTTGGCATCTTCAATTATAACACTGTGGTGTATGCTCGCATAGTATATTGCTAAGGAATATAGAAGCGATAAGATGGTGGCATGGTTAAGTGAACTGGAACTAAATACATTAACCACCAATCCAGAGGAAGGCTGTTTCTGACCCATCTGGCATGGGGGAGGCCGGATACAGCCTACCCGAACACCAAAGCAATTCTGGGCAATCCATCGATGGTGCCTATGCCAGATTTCAGCCATTTGGCCTTGCCACTACTGCCGCACAGCCAAGACTCTTCCGCCACACAATTGTTGGAAGGGGCGGGATGGTATGTGGGTGGGAATGGCAAGTGTGGGAGGAACTTACTGGCACAAACGGTAGAGGTGGTGGTCTAATTCCAAAGATCTTTGAATCCCAACTCCTGAATTTTGACCTTCAATCCAATTCCAGGAAAATGGAATTCCAACTCCTAGGACATTGATCAGCCCATATCGTGGAGTTGGGGGGCAATACACTTCCTTGGCCCCCAATTCCATTCACCAAACACAACCTTACAGTATTCATCGCGTGGATTCTTAGATGGTGAGTTGTGGATATCTTTCATAGGTCTTAAGTAAAGCTAGTCAATGAAAAAGGTGACGTGAATTGCTAAAAATAGTCTATGAATCTTCTAAATTAGGAAGTAAATCTAGAGGGTGCAGACTACACTTGTTTTAATGCTTAAGATGTTTGACTAATTGATTGCAGAATGTACAAAATAACATGTGAGATTGATAATTAGGTTTTTAGTATGTGAAAATCAATGGCATGCTACCTCTCAGAGGGACGAAGAACTAACTTATCTATATTAAACATGGAGGGTGAACATGTTGCCAATCCCAGGTCATTGCGTGGTTGATACCATTTCTGGGGATGGGGCATTCTGCATCCACTTTCATTTCCTTTTGTGTTTGGGGAATTGAAATTATTTGGTATTCCACTTTGAATACCAAGAGGGGAAAGGATCTTGCAAGCGTGGGGCATATTTTAAGTTGCTGCAACTGTAAACGAAAGTAACACTGATGGTAACATGCAGCTCAAGTTTTTATTTTCATGGAAAACAAAGTAGGTATGATTTCACTCTTTCTTTTCCTTTTTGATTGAGGGTTTTTTTTTTTTTTTTTTTTTGGGGGTGGGGGAGCTAAGCCAGAAATCTCTTGCCTTGAAGAGGCAACGGCTTCTATTGTTCTACAGACTTGGTGAACATTTTTTCATTTGTTCTCTGGCACTTGTGCACGGTTTAAAGGGAAATATGCAATGTATGATGTTCTGGCAGTTAACTAATCTATCTACCTAACATGTGTGCTGTACTTGTTTGTCTCTCTCTTGTGAAGTAGCCTTAAATTTTACATCTTTTATCATCATGACTTGCTAAACTTATTCAGGTTTGTACAGAGGTCAGACCGGCAACTGATGAGGAACTTCCATCTCCTTACATTGAGGAATTCAGGTATGTTCATATGTATGGTTATTCAAGTTTTGTTGTTGTTATAAGTTGTAGTGTGAAAGTATTTACTTGGAGATCGAGCCTCATACCACATAAGTCTGAACTTTTAGTGGAGATGGCTCCTCAAGATGACATAATAGTAGTTTGGCCAAGCAATCACAAGTACAAATCCTATTATCTCCAGTTGTGGGTTTGTTTTGTTTGAGTTGTTTGGCACACGTTGTGGCTTCCGAAGTTGGGAGTTCCTATGCATAGTATGGACTTCAATCCTAGAAGGCATTTGCCAGATGGTGTGTGTTGAAGTGTAAATTAATTTCCTAGGCAGGCTATGCCGTAAGTCTGGGCTTATGGTAGGATGAGATCCTCTATATAAGAGAATTGATATTGGATATCAAATGTCTTCCTTTTGGTTTAAGTGTGCCTGCATTACACGCGTATTCATAGCATTCTGATAGCAGTTTTTCTCATAGCAACCTTGATTTGTTGTTTATAGGAATTTTCTTCACCCCAAAGCACTTGTTATCTAAGTTGAGAAATTCATTTTTGGTGAACAAAGTTCATAATTTTGGGGTGTATGTTTATAGGATGGAAATATATATATTGAATGGTCTTCACATGGAATGCAAAATGTGATTTGTCTGGTCCTGTGGGATTTTTTACCACTATTGCCATACGAATTGATTTATAGTTGTTTCAATAGACACTGTAATGTGGTGAATGCAAGACTGCCGTTCATGACAATAAAGTTTGAACTATTTCTATGTCAGATGTGCTCTGGATGCAGAAGTAATAAAATATGTGAGTGAAGCTTACCCAAAGGGTTTCAGTTCAGTTTATTGCACAAGCGGAAAAGATGTGGATGGACCGGGACTGGATTTTCAGTTTGTTGTCGTAATTTCTGCTGCCAGGCATAGCCCTCAAAATTTCTGGTGAGCCCGTAAATGAATAGCAGTCTTTCTTTTGTTTAGTTCTCTATCTTTTGAAGTTTCACTCTGCACCTTAATGTGCTGCAAATAGTGTCAAACATTTTCCTCATGGAAGAAGTTGCATCAGCTTTTGGGTAGTAGTCTTAGTAAGTCAAGGTTTTTATTCTCAGTAAAAGACTTTCCCCTGTAGTGATGCCAAGGGAAGTTGTTTTAATGCCATTCACATGGAGCATTAGTGGGCCAATTTTTTGTGCTCAGCTTTCGCTTGATGGATATATATACTTCTAGTCTAAGAGAGGTTTTCTTATGGGATTTTGGCATGCATGTTTATACCTGTTGAAAAATTATTGAACAGACCATGAGTTTGGTAAGGGTGATTAAACTGTTGGATCTCAGAATTGATGCATATATACACAACTTTGATTGAGTTGAGGTTGAATGAACGCTTGATTTAGACTGATTTTTTTAAATCAGTTCTGTTAAACATGTAGAGGTGGTTACTGTAGTATGGTTATTTTGAAACTAAGGGGCCAATTAGATGCAGTAAAAGATGAGGTGTGTTAGTTACGAAGGGGGATAAAATATAGATGGTGTATTATGTTTGGAGGGTGGGTTCTCATTGATGTGATGCCTATAGAAGGGCGATTAAGATGTCAAAAAAGTGGTTTGACAATATAGAGAAGATAAGGTGAGGTTCACTATAAAAAGGAGAGAGGAACTAAAGATATGGCTAGTCTCAGGCTTAGCAAAAGCTGATACACCTTAAATGGTGATTTTATACACCTCATTCCATATCTTTTGTTTGGCAAATGGTGCAAAATGATGGTTTGACAATATGTATAGGGGGATATGCATATACCCCTACATATGCTGCAGCCAATCAAGCCGTAAGTATCAGAATCAGTTGATCTGAATGTCCTGGAAATGGAAATGGTGATGAATTTTTCTTTTAAAGAAAAGGAATTAGCAATTATTAAGTGTGAAGTTGTGGCATAAAAATTAGGCAACTCATAGTAAGCTTGAATGATCTCTTGGGCCTTCTGGATTTTAATCGTTCTTAACGTCCATTAAAGTAGAAACATGTCGAGTAATTACAATTTATCGGTTGAATCATTCCAGCAATGGTAGTTGGAGATCGATCTGGGACATTGAATTCAAGGATGAGGAACAAACAGTTGAAGTAAAGGGTAAAATGCAGGTGCGTTGTGCTTAACCTGTCTTTTCAAGTTCCTGAGGATGATTTCTGTGGTTGGGGCTAACTTCCGTAAGCCTAGGATCTGCCAGAACCTATGATGTATGGACATGGACACGGGGACACAAACACTAAACGATACAGGACATGGCAATTAAAAAAAAAAAAAAAAAGGGCACAGACACTTAGCAAGAAAAATGTATTTACAATTATGGTTATATTTAATTTTAAAAATCATGAATTCTATATTTATAAATTTGCAACTAATTTACAACTATTTTTTTTTTTCCTTCTTTCTTCATTCAGGTGGGGGCCCATTATTTTGAAGAAGGAAATGTGCAATTAGACACACAGCATGAATGCAAAGATTCCACCATATTTCAGGTTTTTAATAAAAAAGACATGGTCATTTTTATCAATGCTGTAACAACAACAAACCATAATGTTTTTTTTTTCAGTGTAAAATCTAGTAATAACATTGTGTTAAACTAGAAAAAAGAAACAAAATCACATACAAAAGATAAGATCAACCAAGCTAAAGGCTTGAGGAATTCCTGTAGCATGGTTCTTGGTTTTCTCATTTATTGTGATCATCTAGTTATGTGTTTCATCATGTTTGTTGCTACAGTCTCCAGAAGATTCAGCAACTACTCTAACCAGCATCATTCGCCATCATGAAACTGAATACCTAGCATCTCTTGAGGTAGCCAGTCTTTTTTCTTGCAAAAAACGATCATTCAATAGGAACCTTTTCCTTGACTGTTGATGCTATTTCCCTTTGCAGGCTTCGTATTTGAACTTGTCAGATACTACATTCAAAGTAATCTCTCTTTCTCACTCTCTCCCTGTCTCTTTCTATCTAAACCCGACCTCCTGGGGAAGCCTCTAGAAAGCAGCTTATGAATTCAATGGTTATTGATTTCGTGGGTCACTGCGTATCAGTAGCATTCATTTCGAGAAAAGATTGTGTAGTAGTCATATGAGTGTGTTACTCTCATAAGTTGAAGATGTTTTGGGACAAGGCTGGGTTAGCCTTTCGAAATTATGGCATAGTAAAGATGCCAAAAATTGTTTTTAACCGCATTCAATGAGCCTAAAAAGAAGCTGTTCTCCCAAGCTTGATGATAGAACGCCGTAGTTTCTTCCATGGGAGATTGAGGTAGCATTCAACCGGCTCTTTTGATATTGGCTCACTAAGAGCATCCGCAGTGGTGCAGGATGCAAAGGCATTGCTAAAGCTATATTTTGATAATGAATAGTGACAAATTGTTATAATTTAAGAATGTTGCTCCAATGGTGTGAGTGCTATAATTTGACACCTGTACTTTCTAGGGAAAAACCCACAAATACCTAGGTATATTTTTTGCTAAACCCAAAGGTGCTATAATTTGGCACTGTTCTATATTTTTTGCCAAATATAGCAACAGATATAGGATTGACAAATTTTGTCACCTGCTTTGGCAACTCATCGGAGGAAGAAATTGTTGAAAGTTTGCTATATTTTAACTTTGTCATCTGCTTTGGCAGCTCATTATAGAGATGCTCTAAGATTGGTGGCTTACACTATATATAGCTATTGCATCTCTAGCATTCAATTGTAGTATTTGTCAATTGAAATATGTCACTAATTGCAGCATTTCCACCTTTTAAGTGCATGCTTAAGGCATCAATGCGCACACTCTGAAACTGCAATAGTGGTTGAGATGAGTAGTTTGACTTCTCTCTCTTAGTTCCAGTGGTCACTACTTGCATTACGAAGCATGCCTCTTTAGCTGCGTGTCTTCCTGCTATTGTCGGATACCGTAAAGTTACTGACATCCTTTGTCCATTGCAATTTGTGTGGCAGGATCTGAGAAGAAAACTTCCGGTTACTCGCACCCTATTCCCGTGGCATAACACGCTGCAAATCAGCCTGTCGAGAGACCTTTCTAAGGAGCTTGGTGTCAACAAATGAATGTGATGACACTGACTTGAAGATGCACATAATGTAAGCAGACAGTTAATTGATTCTTTGGCATGTGAATGACAAGGTGCAGAGTGCTGAGAGGTACATGTGGTAGGTGCTCCCAAGATATGTAATCGAACAAGTTCAATCTATATGCTATCTCCAAAACTTAGTTTTGATTTGCCTTTAAACCTGTAAAAACCCATACTCATTGCACTCCAAACACCACATCAACCACCCAAATGTTGATGATAATTGCTTTTCACCTATCTTCTGGAAATTTTCTCTTTTGATAGGAGAGATTGGTGAAAAATGAGGGTGATTAGCATTGTCTTTTACAAGAGAATGGCCAGATAATGCTTCATCAATTCGCCCTCTAGTCTTGTATCGTGAGGTTTAGAGCAACAGCAGTCTGACATATTGAGTACGGTCATCCATGGCAGCGTGAGAGCGGGAGTTCTGTACTCTTGAGGAACTCATCGTCAACCTTAGGGCAGACAGGCAGAGCAAGCTTCGGTTTTGGACATAAGTTGAGAGAAAGAAAAGATTTAAATTGAGTTGTGTTTTGTATAAATTACAGTGGAGTCAAACATTTTATCTATAAGGATTTGAACTTAGGATCTCTCCTTTTACATCGAAGGTAACAGATTAACTGAATTAACCAGTGATTTTTAGACAATTGGAATATTTCTGGCCAACTAGAATTGAGCCCACTGAAACTTAATTGCACAATTTATTGTTGGGGTATCCTCCAAATAGTAGCATCTTCTTCTTTTCTTGTAAAATTAATACATTGTTGTGAAACTATAGCATTTTTTTCATGAGTTTTTCTTGGGAACTCGATGGCCCAGCCCAATACACAACGGGAGCATGACTGGAGGGTAGAGGGGAGG